>SJYC01021894.1:0-17388 GCA_006408675.1 Madoqua kirkii | reverse complement strand
TGACAGCGACGCAACGACAGCGACAACGACAGCGACGCAACGAAAGTGACAGCGACGCAATGATAATAACAACGACAATGATGCAACGACAGCGATGCAACGACAACGACAATGACACAACGACAGCGACAACGACGACGCAATGACAGCGAAAACGACAGTGATACAATGAATGCGATAACGACAGTGACGCAATTATAGTGACAACAACAACAAAGCAATGACAGCGACAACGACAGCAACACGATAGCGACAATGACAGTGACACAACGAAACCGAAGCGACGACAACGACAATGACGCAACGACAACGACAATGACGCAATAACACTGACAATGACAACGACACAATGACAGCGAAAATGACAGTGACACAATGACAGCAACAATGACAGCGACAACGACAGCTTCTCAACGACAGCGATAATGACAACGACGCAGTGACAGTGACAATGACAGCGACGCAACGACAGTGACAATGACAGCGACGCAAAGAACGCGACAATGACAGCGACACAATGACAGTGACAATGACAGCGACACAACGACAGCGACAACAACAACTACGCAACGACAGCGAAAACCACAGTGACGCAACAACAGTGACAAGGACAGCAACGCAACGACAGCAACAACGACAACAACGCAACGACATCAACATCGACAGCTTCGCAACGACAGCGAAAACGATAATAATGCAGCGAAATCGACAACGACGACAGGGACAATGACGCAACGACAGCGACAACGACAATGACAAGAACGCAATGACAGCGACAGCGACAATGACGCAATGACAGTGACAACGAGAATGACGCAACGACAGCAAAAATGACAACAACAACGCAACGACAGCGACAACGACAACGACGCAATGACAGCAAAAATGAGAATGACGCAACGACATTGACTACGACAATGACAACGACGCAACGACAGCGACAACGACAACGACACAACGACAGCGACAACGACAACGACACAACGACAGCGACAACAACAACGACACAACGACAGCGACAACGACAACGACGCAAGGAGAGCTACATCGACAACGACAACGATGAAACGACAGCGACAACAACAGCGATGCAACGACAGCGACAATGACAACGACGCAATGACAGCGACAACTAAGCAACGACAGCGACAGCGACAGCGACGCTACGACAGCGACAGCGATGCAACTACAGTGACAATGCCAACGACAACGATGCAATGACAATGACAATGATCAAAACAATGACACAACAACAGCAACAATGACAACGACGCAACGGCAGTGACAACGACAACGACGCAATGAAAGCGACAACGACAATGACAACAATGCAACGACAGTGACAACGACAACGACGCAACGACAGTGAAAATGAGAAAGACACAATGACAGTGAAAACGACAATGACAACAACGCATAGACAGCGACAACGACAATGTCAATAATGCAACAACAGCGATAACGACAAGCACGCAACGACAGCGACAAGGACAACGATGCAACGAAAGCAACAATGACAATGACGCAATGACAGCGTAAACGATAACGATCACAATGCAACGACAGCAACAACGAGAATGACACAACGACAGCGACAACGAGAATGATACAACGACATCGACAATGACAACGAGAGCGATGCAATGACAATGACAACGATTACGACAACAGCGCAACGACAGCAACAATGACAAGGACGCAACGACAGTGACAACCACAATGACACAATGACAGCGACAACGACAACGACTCAACGACAGCGACAACGACCATGACAAGGACACAACGACAGCGACAACGACAAGGACGCAACGACAGCGACAATGACAATGAGAACAATGCAACGACAGCGACAACGACAATGATGCAATGACAGTGACAACGAGAATGACACAACGACAGCAAAAATGAGAACAACAACGCAACGACAGCGACAACGACAACGACGCAATGACAGTGAAAGGAGAACGATGCAACGACATCGACTACGACAATGACAACGATGCAACGGCAGCGAGAACGACAATGACGCAACGATAGAGACAACGACAATGACGCAACGACAGTGACAACGACAACGACAATGACAACGACAAGACGCAACGACAGTGACCACAACAATGACGCAATGACTCCAACAACAACGCAAAGACTGCAACAGCGACAACAACGCAACGATAGCGGCAATGACAATGAAACAACGCAATGACAGCGACAACGACAACGACGCAACGACAGCGACAATGACAACGACGCAACGATAGTGACAACGACGCAACGACAGTGACAGCGACGCAATGTCAGCGACAACGACAACGACTCAACGGCAGCGACAACGACAACGACGCACCGATAGCGACAATAAAAATGATGCAATGACAGCGACAACAATGACGCAACGACAGCAACAAAGACAACGACGCAATGACAGCGATAGCGACAATGATGCAAAGACATTGAAAGTGATGCAACGACAGCGACAGCGACAACGAAGCAATGACAGCGACAATGAAAACGATGCAATGACAGTGACAACGACAACGAAAATGATGCAACGACAGTGACAATGCCAACGACACCGACAACAACCAAGACAGCGATGCAGCGACAGCGACAACAACAACACAATGACAGAGACAGCGACAGCGATGCTATGACAGCAACGACAATTACGCAACAACTGCGACAATGACGACAGCAATGCAACGACAACGAGAATGACAATGATGCATCGACAGCGACAATGACAATGACAAGAATGCAATGAGAGTGACAACGACGACACAACGACAGCGACAGCGAGAGTGACGCTACGAAGGCAACAACGACAACGACACAACAAGAGTGACAACGACAACGACGCAACGACAGCGACAACAACAACGCAATGACAGCAACAATGACAACAACGCAACAACTGCGACAATGATGACAACAATGCAACGACAATGAAAATGACAGTGATGCAATGACAGCGACAATGACGCATCGACAGCAACGATGACAACGAAGCAACGACAGCAACAACGATAGGAACGCAATGCCAACGACAACGACGCAACGACAGCGACAACGACGCATCGACAGCGACGACGACATCGAAGCAACGACAGCGAGAACGACAATGACGCAATGACAATGGCAACGACAACGACAACTACTCAACAACAGCGATAACGACAACGACGCAATGAGAACTACAACAACCACGACAACGACGCAACGACAGCGACAACGACAACGACGAAACGATAGCGACAACGACAACGATGCAACGACAGCAACAATGACAATGCCGTAACGACAGCGATTGCGATTCAACGACAGCGACAATGACAACGACACAACGGCAGGAACAGTGACAACGACAACAAGAACGACACAATGACTGCGACAACGACAACGACGGAACGATAGCGACAACGACAAAAAGGCAACGACCGCGATGACAACGACGCCACAACCGCGACAACGACAACAACGCAACGACAGCGACAGTGACATCGCCGCAACGACAGCGACAACGACAGCGATGCAATGACAGCGATAGCGACAGCGTCGCAACGACAGCGATTGCGATTCAACGACAGCGACAGCGAAGCGGCGCAACGACAGCGACAGTGACAACGACAACGACAACGACGCAATGACAGCAACAACGACAACGACAACGACACAATGACAGCGACAACAACAACGACGCAATGATAACGACAACGACGCAACGACAGTGATAGCGACGCAATGTCAGCAACAATGAAAACGACACAACGGCAGCAAAAATGAGAACGACACAACGACAGCGACCACAACAAAGACGCAACGACCGTGACAGTAGTGCAATGTCAGAGAGAACGACACTGACTCAACGGCAGTGACAACGACAACGACACAATGATAGCGACAACGAAAATGATGCAATGACAGTGAGAACAACAGAGACGCAGTGACAGTGACAACAACAACAATGCAACGACAGCAACAACGACAACGTCGCAATGACAGTGACAATGACAATGATGCAACGAGAGTGACAATGACAATGACGCAACAACAGCGACAACAAATACGACGCATCGACAGCGACAACGACAACGACAACAACGCAACGACAGCGATGACAACATCGCAACGAGAGGGACAATGACAGCAACACAGCGACAGCGACAGCGACGCAACTACAGCGACAGCAACAGCGATGCCATGACAGCGACAGCGACAGTGACGCAACGACAATGCAAGAACAATGACAACAATGCAACAACAGTGACAACGACAACCACGCAATGACAGCGACAACGACAACGACGCAACGAAAGCAACAACGACAACGACGCAACGATAGCGACAACGACAACGACGCAACGACCGTGACACCAACGCAATGTCAGAGACAACGACACCGACTCAACGGCAGCGACAAAGACAACGACACAATGATAGCGACAACGAAAATGATGCAATGACAGCGACAATAACTACGCAAAGACAGCGACAAAGACAACGACGCAATAACAGCGACAGCGACAACGACGCAAAGAAAGCGACAGCGATGCAACGACAGTGAGAGCGACAACGAAGCAACGACAGCGACAACGACAACGATGCTACGACAGCGACAACGACAACGACAACGACGCAACGACAGCGACAACGACAACGACGCAATGACAGCGACAACGACAACGGCGCAACAACAGCGACAAAAACGCAACGACAGCAACAATGACAACGATGCAACGACAGCGATAACGACAAAGACGCAACATCAACGACAACGAGTACGAAAACAACGCAACGACAGCGACAATGACAAAGATGCAACGACAGCGCCAACAACAAAGACGCAACGACAGCAACAACGAGAACGACAACGATGCAATGACAGTGATGACAACGACGCAATGATAGCGACAACGACAATGATGCAATGAGAACGACAACGACCACGACAATGACGCAATGACAGCGACAACGACAACGTCGAAACGATTGCGACAACGACAACGACGCAACGATAGCAACAATGACAATGACGCAACAACAGCGACAACGACAACGACGCAATGACAGCGACAACGACAACGACGCAAAAACAGCGACAATGACAACGACGCAACGACAGCGACAACGACAACGACGCAACAACAATGACAACGACAACAAGGCAACGACAGTGACAACGACAATGACACAATGACAGAGACAGCGACAGCGACGCTACGACAACAACAATAACAACGACGCAACGACAGCGACAAAGAGAACGATGCAACGACATCGACAACGACAATGAGAACGACGCAACGATAGTGACAACGACAAAAAGGCAACGACCGCGATGACAACGACGCCACGACCGCGACAACGACAACAACGCAACGACAGCGACAGTGACATCGCCACAACGACAGCAACTACGACAGCGATGCAACGACAGCGATAGTGACAGTGCCACAACGACAGCGATTGCGATTCAACGACAGCGACAGTGACAGCGGCACAACGACAGCGACAGTGACAACGACAACGACGCAATGACAGCGACAACGACAACGACAGCGACACAATGACAGCGACAATGACAACGACGCAACGACAACGACAACGACAACGACGCAACGACAGTGATAGCGACGCAATGTCAGCAACAATGACAACGACACAACGGCAGCAAAAACGAGAATGACACAACGACAGCGACCACAACAATGACGCAACGACCGTGACAGCAATGCAATGTCAGAGAGAACGACACGACTCAACGGCAGTGACAACGACAACGACACAACGATAACGACAACGAAAATGATGCAATGACAGTGACAATAACGACGCAACGACAGCGACAAAGACAACGACGCAATGACAGCGACAGCGACAACGACGCAAAGAACGCGACAGCGATGCAACGACAGCGACAGCGACAATGAAGCAACGACAGTGACAACGACAACGACACAACGACGGAGACAACGAAAATGATGCAACGACAATGACAATGACAACGACGCAACAACAGTGACAACGGCAATGAGAACAACGCAACGACAGCGACAACGATAAGAACGCAATGACAGCGACAACGACAAGGACAATGATGCAATGACAGTGACAAAAACAAAGACGCAGTGACAGTGACAACAACAACAATGCAACGACAGCAACAACGACAACGTCGCAATGACAGTGACAATGACAACGATGCAACGAGAGTGACAATGACAATGACGCAACAACAGCGACAACAAATACGACGCATCGACAACGACAATGACAACAACGCAACGACAGCGATGACAACATCAGTGCCCAGCCCTCTAGTCCATGGTGGTTAATGTGACTTTCCATTCTTTGCAAGAAAGGTGAGGGATGCGAGGGGGACCACAGTGAGAGCAGAAGTGGACTTTTTGAGCCCCAAGGAGCACGTTTCCCATCCTGTGTGTCTTAGAAGTAGAGGCCTGTGACCTCCTGTTCCTGTGACCTCCTGTTCCTGTGACAGCGGCCCCAGAGGGCTAAGAAACTTTCTTTCTTGTGCTCCTCCTCCTGTCGGGGAGGAGCGCAAATGAAGGACTAGGGGAGAGTGTCGGGTATTTTCTGTTAAGTGCAGAGTCTGGTTCTGCCATTGATTTTTGTCTTAGTCTGAGTGTCTCTCAGGGATCCCAGTATCTAGAAGGGATCTAGGAGGGATCCAGAAGGGAATCTCTCATACTCTTGTCTCCAGCAGATTATCTGGCCATTATTAGCCACTGAGATTTTTTTTTTCCTTATTTTTATTTAACAAACTTAATTTTGCTTCCCTGGTGGCTCAGAGGTTAAAGTGTCTGCCTCCAGTGCGGGAGTCCCGGGTTCGATTCCTGGTTCGGGAAGATCCCCTGGAGAAGGAAATGGCAACCCACTCCAGTATTCTTGCCTGGAGAATCCCATGGACGGAGAAGCCTGGTAGGCTACAGTCCATGGGGTCACATAGAGTCGGACATGACTGAGCGACTTCACTTCACTATTAAACATTTGTGTGATATACAGCAGTAACAAGTACATGTAGTTAACCTCACAGATCTTACAGTCAAGTGAAAAGATGTGCAGTTTGATCGTAAGTTTTGGTGATGCTGTGAGGTCAGGAAGAAGTTCTATGGAAAAGAATAATGGGAATGTGCTGGGAGTTCCCACAGTCACTCCCAAATTGAACCATTTGTTAGGAAGACTCTCAACCATAGTGCTCATGGCTACGATTTATTACGGCAGATGGACGTAAGGCACATCAGCAAGGGAGAAGGTGGCTGGTGTGACAGCCACGGAAACCAGGTGCAAGCTTCAGGAGTCCTCCCCAGGGGAGGACGGGGGAGTCCTGCTGAATATGCTTCTTTCTCACAGTAGTGCCTTGTGATGATACCTGCTGCCACTGCTGAGTCACTTCCGTCGTGTCCCACATGACCTCTGTGTAACCCCATAGACTGTAGCCCGCCAGGCTCCGCTGTCCATAGGATTCTCCAGGCAAGAATACTGGAGTGTTTTGCCATTCCCTTCTCCAGGGCATCTTCCCGACCCAGGGATCAAACCCGTCTCTCTTATGTCTCCTGCACTGGCAAGCGGGTTCTTTGCCACTAGCACCCCCTGGGGAGCTTGTGATGACCCCTGGCAACTATTTACCACAGCAGCTCACCGGAGCCTGGGCATTCAGGGTTCCCTCCTGGTAGTCAGTGATGCTGGCGCCCTTTGCCTAGCACGTACCAGTTCCAGACTCGCAGCAGGAAAGCAGGTTGGCTCAGCAAAAACGATATTGTTGGTGTAAACAGTTTAGGCTCAGTGAACCGTTTATATCAGGGACTGCAAAAGACTTTCCCCAAATCCACGTTTCCAGACACCAGCCAAGCCTGTGTCTTGTAAGCAGGCCTCTCTGGGATGGTAGCCTCAGGCCTGGTGTTTGTTCTTTTCTAAACAGGTGTATCATTTTAGATAGGGTGTACTGAATTTTTATTAGAAGTGAAATATAGGCTCACAAAAAAATTCAAATAGTTTAGAAATATATAAAATAGAAGTATTCTCTTCCACTCCTGACCTTTCTTTTCATGCATTCCTGTCCCGACCCGCGGGACTCAGTTATTCGGGGGGCCGAGGGGGACCAAGCCTGAAAAAGAACTGCCTCTTTAGACAACTTATGGCCCATACTTATGGAGCGGAATGTAAAGAAAACTTAGGCGGCACGATCCGAACTGTGAGCGGCAGGACGGCAGCTGCACCTTCACCTTTACCGGGAGCTCTCCCGGGGTCCTCTACTGGGCAGTCCGCTCGGCGAAGGTCTGTACCTCGGGCCCCACGTTGGGCACCACTTGTCGCGACCCGCCGGACTCAGTTATTCGGTGGGCCGAGGGGGGCCAAGCCTGAAAAAGAATGGGCTAGAAAGAGGAGCGAGACCAAGCAAATGGTTGTCAAGGTCTGTTTAATGGAGGCTGATGGCCTGGTTTTAAGCACACAGAAAGAGGAAGTAGGGAGGGGCATAATCATGGGGGAAACATCTGTAACGGCCCGCGGGCCTGGAATGCTTTGTAGTTTTATCAGAACGCTGGTTCCTGAAAAGACAACTCCGGGCGCCTGGCTAAGATAAAGGCCAGCAGGCTGGCCAAGATAAAGGCCAGAATCCCATGAACGGAGAAGCCTGGTGGGTTTTCTACAGTTCACGGGGTCACAAAGAGTCAGACATGACTGAGCTACTTCACTCACTCACTCACCCACCTAATGTCAAAGATTTAGCCTCTATGGTCTCAAAATTGGAGACTATTGCATATCTGGCTCTTCTTTCTCCATCCAAGACAAAACTCCTTCTGTCAGTGTACATGATTTACTCAGAATTAGTCAGAAGATCTTCCGACAATCCCTCTCAGGGTTTTGTCCAGTGGTCTAAGGTTTCTAGGCAAGAGTGAAAGAGGAGAGAGCCCTCGGGGGTAGGCAGGAGGGTGGCTAGGTTAAGAACCTCACAAGGGGATATAGTCAGGCCTGAATTTTCCATCAGCACTACTTGATATCTGAGGATTCTTTGATCAGACATCCATAAATGGCCTCTCCCACTCAGGAGTTGTTTCATTTGTTGGCTGGTAAAAATGGCTAGTTTGCATCCAAAAGCATTTTAAATCATCTATCAGGATTGCAGTAGCTGCAAGATTTCAAAGGCAAGGAAAACTCTCTTCTCAATAAGGGAGTAGGACATTCAGGGGCCACCAGAAACTGGTGCAAAAATATTTGTCCATCCCAGAAACAAAGTGCACAGGTGAATCTTTTTGTAATTGTTTTTCCTGTAGCATCCAAAATGGTATGAGTTTGGGAGGAGCAGGCTCTGGATTAGGAGATCAGGACAGAGTAAGTAGCACTAGTGTCAGTCAAGAAATTATTGGACCTTCCTGCCAGATCAAGTTACACCCTTGACTCCAGGCTTGTGATGGTTATCTGTGACAGGCAGGCTGGCTGGAGTGGTCCTCTTCGGTCTTGTTGAAACATCGTGAGGGAAAACTTGGCTCTTGACCTTCAGGCTTTTGGGTCCCGAAAGCAGAGTGCTTCCCAATGTCTCAATTAATAGTATTTGTACGAAGCCATTTTAGGAGACTTGTCATGGTTTGGACACTCCTTAGCCCTATTCCCTGCCTGTCTACAGATTATACTTTTGACTCATGCCTTGTCCTTCAAATACTTGGGGTTTGCCATAGAGCTTCCCTGGAGGGCAGCCAGCATTGGCCATGCCCTGTCTCTTTTCTTTTCTTCCTCTCCTACGCTTTGATCTCCCTCTCCTTTTCTCTGTTATAAAAGGTATTGGTGGCTGTTTAGACCATTTCATCTAAAGAGGCAGCAGAGTCCTGCTGCTGTAGCTGTTGTAATTTTATTCTGAATTCTGATGCACATTGGGACAGGAATTTGTCCTTTAAAATCATCTGTCCCTCATAATAGTTTAAGTCCATATTGGTAAACTCTTGAAAGTCCTTTTTTAGCCTTTCCAGAAAGGCAATGGGGCTCTATTGGGCTCCTGAGTTATTGCTGAGCTGGGTATAGTCCCACAAGTAATAGGCTTTCTTATATTTCCACGGACGGACTTCCTTAGGGGTGTCTTTCTGAAGCTTATCCTACCCTGAAAGTCGGGCGTACCCAGGTCAGGGTGCAGATCCCCAGGTAGGCTGAGGCATGATAGCCTCCTGGAGATCAAGTCCCCGGGCAGGTCGAGGCAGGTCAGCCTCCAGAGAATTGTGTCCCTGGGCAGGTCGAGGCGTGATGACCTCCTGGGACCCCTGGACTGGCGGATCCCTGAGCAGGTTGAGGCATGACAACCTTTCAAGGACCAGATCCCTAGGCAGGTCAGAGCTGACCAACTACTTGGGATCCCTAGGCTGGAGTTGTGTGTCCCTAGGGTCTCCAGCATGACCAGTTCTGGGTAGGATTAAGGGTTTGTAATCTTAACTCATTGCCAGTTTGTTCACCACAGATGGGAATAGGTATTATGATGTAAAGCAATCCAAGCCTGTGCCCTGAGACAGGGAATCTGGTGAAGCAACTATAAGCCTTATTCTCTTATTTCTCTAAAAGAGTGTAAGTCACTAATTTTCTCCCCTAGTCCTCTATAAGAGCAGTTTAGGCTGTTCCAATGGTAAACATTTCATTGTCATAGACCCACTTTGGGTGATAACAGAAGTAATGACAAGGGAGTGGGTTATTTGGTCCTGTTAGAGGCAATAGAGTATGTTAATAATAGGCAGGATAGAGCAATGTTGCCTACAAGGGGCAGGATCCTGGTTATAGGAGTTAGTAATTGGCTTAAAAAACAAATTGATAAGAAGCAACAGCCCAGATGTTCCATAAAAGGGGAGTGCAGATTTAATCCTGGGGTATGTTTGTAACTTTAGGAGAAGGGTGGAAAGGGTTTGGTCCCGAATGGCCTGCAAGGGTAAACTCCCAAAGTGGCAAACATCCCTGGAAGCTCAATTGCCTTTGAAGGGATGCCAACAGATGGATTTCTAGTAGGCATTGTGTGTCTGTCTTTCACCCTAGCAGATTCACTGTGAGATGCTGATGTTGCACATGTAGGAAACATGGAAGATGAAGGCCTGAATATCTGGAGAGATTGAATACTATACAGTATTTCAGTACCAAGGACCAGCTATTTTCTAGTTATTCATCCAGAAGATCCTAGAGGCAACATTGTGGGCCCGCATGGGGCTCAGGAAAACAGTATGAAAGAGGAGGGAAGAAGGAAGGGCACAGGTTTTGACAGAATGACATAGCACAAGGGCATGACAGAAACTGATTAAAATTAACTGGGTCCAAGGTGACAAGTCAAATTCAACTAAACCATGATCCCCAATCTGCAAGCTAAATATACACCCAGGTGGCAGGACAGTTCCAAGGCACTGTCAAAAGATGGAGGAGTGTGTGGTTCCCCAATGGTTGGGATGATCCTCCCACTCATTAGCATATGAATTCACCCAGCTCACAAAAAACTAACCACTCCATATTTCATGGGAAACCACTTGCCCTCTGTTATGGCCCACATCCTGCGGAGTGTGCTTCTCTCTGAATCTGAACAAATCCACCTCTGACTATCTCTGTGTCTCTAACTGAATTTTTGCAATGAGACATCAGAGCCTGAGCTTCATTAGGTCCTGAAGCCAGGCATCATGGGTTTTTGATGGGCTCAAGTCCCAGGAGAAAGGAGCTGGAGGATGGGAGAAAAAAGCAGTGGGAAAAATGTGCCAAGGAATCCTCTTCATAACCAGCTGAAAAATCTGCTAAATATCTGGCCTGTGCTGACAGTTTTCATTGGCCTGATCCATGCCACAAAGGTTAAGGACAGAAGAACCCCCAACAGCTTGGGTAACAGCTACTGAAGCTCAGCAGATAGTGGAGCCTTTGGGACACACTGAGGAGTAGCCTCTTCAGAGTCCTTCAATTGCACCCGCTGTGCTCGCTTTTTCATGGGAGGTTCAAGGAAACAAGAAAGGAGAGATTGTAAGGAATTAAGATTTTGTTTGGCATATGTCCCTCCAGCCATAGAAGCGAAGACCTCCTACCATAACTAGAGGTCTTCTGGAATCTGAAACTGAGCCGTGTGAGCTTTCTGCTGAGTCCGATTTTTGCTGTCCCAGTTTCCCAGCATGCTGGGCCTCTTGTCACTTCCCCTGTGCTGAGTTTTCCTGCCTTCAGCTTCCACCACAGGAGTTTTCCCCTAGCTGGGCTCCTGCTGTGCTTGGCTTCCTCTTTGAGGGGGCTGTGCTGAATTTGTTTCAGACAGGTTAAATCGAGTCACGGCACCATAGATGTCAGGGGAGAGTGTAATTCCCTCGGTTCTGTCCATCACAACAAAAACTTGAAGCCATGGACCAGTGTCCCTGCTCCACGTTACAGATCAGCTTAATTTAGAAAATAAAAGAAAATACATCCTCAAGGCATGTGAATAGAAGAGAGACAGACAGAGAGAGAAAGAGAGAGAGAGAGAGAGAGTGACCTCTGGCCCTTTGGTTCTTCTTTTTACACGTTTTTTCTCCTGCCCCTGGGCCTGCCCTATGTAAATTAGGCTAGCCAAGACTGCTGTTTGTTCTACCTGAGGTCTGCAGTCAAGTCCTCAGACCTTCCTTTTTTCTATTTTCACGGGCTTTTCCTTTCTCTATCTTTTAGCCACCACCATTCTGGACTCCTTTTTTTCTATTCTAACTACCTAACAGTATTATCACTCACCTAGAGCCAGATATCCCAGAATGTGAAGTCAAGTGGGCCTTAGGAAGCAAACAAAGCTACTAGAGGTGATGGAATTCCAGTTAAACTATTTCAAAGCCTAAAGGATGATGCCCTTACGGTGCTGCACTCATACATCAGCAAATTTGGAAAACTCAGCAGACGCCACAGGACTGGAAAAAGTCAGCTTTCACTCTAATCCCAAAGAAAGGCAATGGCAAAGAATGCTCAAACTACCACACAATTGCACTCATCTCACAGGCTAATAAATTCAGTTTAGTTCAGTCGCTCAGTCGTGTCTGACTTTTTGCAACCCCATGAATCGCAGCACACCAGGCCTCCCTGTCCATCACCAACTCTAAGAGTTTACTCAAATTCATGTCTATTGAGTCAGTGATTCCATCCAATCATCTTATCCTCTGTCATCCCCTTCTGGTCCTGCCCCCAATCCCTCCCAGAATTAGAGTCTTTTCCAATAAGTCAGCTCTTCCAATGAGGAGGCCAAAGTACTGGAGTTTCAGCTTTAGCATCATTCCTTCCAAAGAAATCCCAGGATTGATCTCCTTCAGAATGGACTAGTTCTGTCTCCTTGCAGTCCAAAAGACTCTCAAGAGTCTTCTCCAACACCACAGTTCAAAAGCATCAATTCTTCAGCACTCAGCCTTCTTCACAGTCCAACTCTCACATCCATACATGACCACTGGAAAAAACATAGCCTTGACTAGACAGACCTCAGTCAGCAAAGTAATGTCTCTGCTTTTGAATATACTATCTAGGTTGGTTATAACTTTTCTTCCAAGGAGTAAGAGTCTTCTAATTTCATGGCTGCAGTCATCATCTACAGTGATTTTGGAGCCCCTCTAAATAAAGTCTGACACTATTCCACTGTTTTCCCATCTGTTTCCCATGAAGTGATGGGATCAGATGCCATGATCTTCGTTTTCTGAATGTTGAGCTTTAAGCCAACTTTTTCATTAACCTCTTTCACTTTCATCAAGAGGCTTTTTAGCTCCTCTTCAATTTCTGTCATAAGGGTGGTGTCATCTGCACATCTGAGGTTATTGATATTTTTCCCAGCAATCTTGATTCCAGTTTGTGTTTCTTCCAGTCCAGCATTTTTCATGATGTACTCTGCATACAAGTTAAATAAACAGGGTGACAATATACAGCCTTGATGTACTCGTCTTCCTATTTGGAACCAGTCTGTTGTTCCATGTCCAATTCTAACTGTGGCTTCCTGACCTGCATACAGATTTCTCAAGAGGCAGGTCAGGTGGTCTGGTATTCCCATCTCTTTCAGAATTTTCCACAGTTTCTTGTGATCCACAGAGTCAAAGGCTTTGGCATATTCAATAAAGCAGAAATAGATGTTTTTCTGGAACTCTCTTGCTTTTTCCATGATCCAGTAGATGTTGATAATTTGATCTTTGGTTCCTCTGCCTTTTCTAAAACCAGCTTGAACATCAGAGAGTTCACGGTTCACATACTGATGAAGCCTGGCTTGGAGAATTTTGAGCATTACTTTACTAGCATGTGAAATGAGTCCAATTGTGCAGTAGTTTGAGCATTCTTTGGCATTGCCTTTATTTGGGATTGGAATGAAAACTGACCTTTTCCAGTCCCGTGGCCACTGCTGAGTTTTCCAAATTTGTTGGCATATTGATTGCAGCACTTTCACAGCATCATCTTTCAGGATTTGAAATAGCTCCACTGGAATTCCATCACCTCCACTAGCTTTGTTCGTAATGATGCTTTCTAAGGCCCATTTGACTTCACATTCCAAGATATCTGGCTCTAAATTAGTGATCACATCGTCATGCTTATCCGGGTCGTGAAGATCTTTTTTGTATAGTTCTGTGTATTCTTGCCACCTCTTCTTAATATCTTCTGCTTCTGTTAGGTCCATACCATTTCTGTCCTTTATCGAGCCCATCTTTGCATGAAATGTTCCCTTGGTATCTCTAATTTTCTTGAAGAGATCTCTAGTCTTTCCCATTCTGTTATTTTCTTCTATTTCTTTGCACTGATCGCTGAAAAAGACTTTCTTATCTCTTCTTGCTATTCTTTGGAATTCTGCATTCAGATATGCTTATATCTTTCCTTTTCTCCTTTGCTTTTCACCTCTCTTCTTTTCACAGTTATTTGAATGCCTCCCCAGACAGCCATTTAGCTTTTTTGCATTTCTTTTATATGGGAATGGTCTTGATCCCTGTCTCCCATACAATGTCAGGAACCTCATTCCATAGTTCATCAGGCACTCTATCTATCAGATCTAGGCCCTTAAATCTATTTCTCTCTTCCACTGTATAATCATAAGGATTTGATTTATGCTAATAAAGTAATGCTCAAAATTCTTCAAGCCAGAGTTCAACAATACGTGAACTGCCAATTTCCACATGTTCGAGCTGGATTTAGAAAAGACAAAGGAACCATAGATCAAATTGCCAACATCCACTGGATCATTGAAAAAGCAAGAGAGTTCCAGGAAAAAACCAAAAGAAAACAAAACAAAACATCGATTTATGCTTTATTGACGATGCATGCCAAAGCCTTCAATTGTGTGAATCACCACAAACTGTGGAAAATTCTTCAAGAGATGGGAATAGCAGACCACCTTACCTGCCTCCTGAGAAATCTGTATGCAGGTCAGGAAGCAACAAATAGAACTGGATATGGAATAACAGACTGGTTCCAAATGGGAAAAGGAATACATCAAGGTTGCATATTGTCACTCTGCTTATTTAACTTCTATGCAGAGTACATCCGCAGAAGGCAATAACAAATCACTCCAGTACTCTTGCCTGGCAAATCCTATGGACAGAGGAGCTTGGTAGGCTGCAGTCCATGGGGTCGCTAGGAGTCAGACAGGAATGGGTGACTTCCCTTTCATTTTTCACTTTCATGCTTTGGAGAAGGAAATGGCAACCCAGTCCAGTGTTCTTGCTTGGAGAATTGCAGGGATGGGGGAGCCTGGTGGGCTGCCGTCTATGAGGTTGCACAGAGTTGGACACGACTGAAGCGACTTAGCAGCAGCAGCAGCAGAGTACATCATGAGAAATGCTGGGCTGTATGAAGCACAAGCTGGACCCAAGATTGCCGAGAGAAATATCAATAACCTCAGATATGCAGATGGCATCTGCATATGCAGATGGCATATCTTCCACCCTTATGGCAGGAAATGAAGAAGGACTAAAATGCCTCTTGATGAAAGTGAAAGAGAAATTGAAAATTTTGACTTAAAGCTCAACATTCAGAAAATGAAGATCATAGCTTCTGGTCCCATCACTTCATGGCAAATAGATGGGAAAACAGTGATATATTTTATTTTTTTGTGCTCCAAAATCACTGCAGATGGTGACTGAGGCCATGGAATTTAAAAATGCCTACTCCTTGGAAGAAAAGTTATGACCAACCTAGACAGCATATTAAAATGCCAAGAGTTTACTTTGCCAACAAAGTTCCATCTAGTCAAGGCTATGGTTTTTCCAGTAGTCATGTATGGCTGTGAGAGTTGGACTATAAAGAAAGCTGAGCACTGAAGAATCTATGCTTTTGAACTGTGGTATTGGAAAAGACTGTTGACAGTCCCTTGCTGAGACTGTTGGGAGTCTCAATGAGACTGCAAGGAGATCCAACCAGTCTGTCCTAAAGATGTCAATCTGGTATATTCATTGGAAGGACTGATTTTAAAACTGAAACTCCAATACTTTGGCTACCTGATGTGAAGAACTGATTCATGTGTAAAGACCGTGATGCTGGGAAAGATTGAAGGCAAGAAGAGAAGGAGATGACAGAGGGTTGGATGGCATCACTAACTCAATGGAAAAGAGTTTGAATGAACTCCAGGAGTTGGTGTTGGACAGAGAGGCCTAGTGTGCTGCAGCCCATGGGATCACAAAGAGTGGAACACGACTGAGCAATTGAACAGACCTGTGGCATAGTTGTTATACTTTTCCACTGGATTTTATAGATTTCCTTCTGACCCCTGAATTACATACAACATTAACAGAGGAGGGTCAACCCAGTTGGCTCAGCAGTTAAGAATCCACCTGCCAGTGCAGAAAATGCAAGTTCTAGCCCTGAGTCAGGAAGATTCCTTGGAGGAAAAAATGCCAACAAATTGCAGTATTCTTGCCTGGAAAATTATCTGGACAGAGGGCTACAGTCCATGGAGTTACAAACAGTCGGACAGGACTCAGGGGGCACATACATATGCACACACTGAGGAATTTTACTCTAGCATTTCTATCACTTCCAAAATTAGTTTAATATATAATCTAGCCATAAAATGAGTACATATTTAAAAAAAATTTCTATCACTTCCAAAATTAGTTTAATATATAATCTAGCCATAAAATGAGTACATATTTTAAAAAAATGTCTTGCTTTCTTTTTCTTGTTTTTGCTATAAGAATAACAGTATGGTTCTTTTATAACATGAACATCTTCCATCTTCTTAGCACTAAATTGGTTAATGCCAAAAATGACATATTAACTATTGTAGTCTTATGGATAGAATTTGCCTTTACATCCAAAGCTCAAATCATGGAAGAGCGAAGCTTAATACCTCTATGATAATATATTTGAATGCTTATACAGAGCATTTTAGTTTTGATCCTAATTTAATATAGATGTCCATGATATCAAATATGGATTAGTCTTTGAAAAAGTGTTCTCTGG
>SJYC01021893.1:0-27517 GCA_006408675.1 Madoqua kirkii | reverse complement strand
GAAAAATCCATTTGGTTTTATTGAATAATCTTTTCAAGTTTACATACATTGATTTTTATTTTCATGCTTTACTAGTATCCCTTTTTTTAATGCAGGCACTTAGTAGATAAAATTTACTCGTTCTGCTTGACAGATCTTGAAACAGAATTTAAGCACTGTTTTAATTCTAAGAAATGGATAGAAATTTATATAAAATCCCTCTAGTATTTTTAATCTGTTACTTTTCCTCAAATGACATTCAAGCTCTCTGAAACTCCTGTGAAAGTTATCAGAGCGAGACCTATTGAGAATTATTCCCATTCACCTTTTAATTTCAATATAACTTGGACAGTTTGAGCTTTCTACATGTTTAGCATTTAGTCCTAAACTTTTTTCATAATCCAAACCCCGTGATGTAAAGAAAGCAGTAAGTTAAAATAAAAGTTTTCTAAATAAGTCAAAATTTCTTTATGAATCTTGATAAGACCTGAGGATTCTTGCGTTTTATTTTATTTTGATATTTGCTGAAGTTACTTTGTGAAAAAAGGGAAGAGACATCCATTTTCATGCCAGTGTGGGTGTTTCTCTGCCTTAAAGCACTGTTATTAAACAGGTAACCATTCCAGTCACTGATTGCCTAAGTTGTCAATCAAAATTTACCTGAAAAACCACATTAGTATCATAATGTGAAAGTGCTGTTTTTAATGAAATCTTACCTTTGAGATTTTTTGACTTGAAGACAAACACTGTCATACATAATGATCATGTGTTCATCCTTCATGAACGTGAATACTAACTTTACATTCTCTTGATTTTAAAAATATTTTAAAAATATATTATAAATGTTGTATTAAGTTCAGATTTCTAATTATAAACATGACAAGCACCTGTCCCATTACCCTTATGACAAAAAGTGTAATGAGACATAATTTTGAGTGTAAGGTTATTACAGTGTGGAGATATGATGTGGAAGGACAGGATGCTATGGTACTCAATGGGATATCACCTCTCCCAAATGTAGGCAGTTAGTGAAGTTTGCTTGAGAAAACTACATTAAATGATAAGGCTTGAAGGATGATATGAGTCAGTTATATAGGTATCTGTGAGAGGGGAATGTGTCTGTGGAGGAGGAGTGTAGGAGGAGAATGTTTGTCATTTTTCTTGCAGAAAACACGGAGTCTAAAAGCATGGAGTGTAACTAGGAATGGCAACTCCAACAATTATATTAAATGACTTATTAGGGAAATATTTGTTTCCTGTCTTCCAGCTTTTAACCTCTACTAGCTTAGAGGCTTCGGCACACAAAGGGAGACACAGTGATGATTCCATGGAAATTTAAAATTAAAGATTACATCTGACCAATTTGAGGCCCCTCCAGAACCAATAGAGCTTTACTTTGATGCTGAGAGGATTGATCCAGACTCTCAAGAGATCCTTAGGCAATGGTGGCACAAATGAGTATGTCTGGGATCCTTCAAGGTGGTTTCAACTACCAACTTTCTTGAGGAAAATTAATGTTATTCTATAATGATTCAATAATATGACTTCCAAATGCATAAATTATTCAGGACTAGATCCTTCAGTTCAGTTCAGTCACTCAGTCGTGTCTGACTCTTTGCCACCCCATGAATTGGTGCACGCCAGGCCTCCCTGTTCATTACCATCTCCCAGAGTTCACTCAGATTCACGTCTATCAAGTCAGCAATGCCATCCAACCATCTCATCCTCGATCGTTCCCTTCTCCTCCTGCCCCCAATCCCTCCCAGCATCAGAGGCTTTTCCAATGAGTCAACTCTTCGCATGAGGTGGCCCAAGTACTGGAGTTTCAGCTTTAGCATCATTCCTTTCAAAGAAATCCCAGGGTTGATCTCCTTCAGAATGGACTGATTGGATCTCCTTGCAGTTCAAGGGACTCTCAAGAGTCTTCTCCAACACCACAGTTCAAAAGCATCAATTCTTCGGTGCTCAGTCTTCTTCACAGTCCAACTCTCACATCCACACATGATCACAGGAAAAACCATAGCCTTGACTAGACAGACCTTAGTCAGCAAAGTAATGTCTCTGATTTTAAATATGCTATCTAGGTTGGTCATATCCTAGCTATACCTCATTTGAGGAATCTGAGATTTTACCAAAGGCAAAGGATGCATGAACTATGTGGTAAAAGAAAAAAATCATTAATACTATAAACAACCTCATTGTGTGTTGCAGAAACAAAGCTTTTACTAGCTATTTTTATTTTTCCATCTGTCATTTATCATCATTCTTTCTTCTATTTATCTATCTATCTATCTCTGTCTGTCTATCTATCCAAGTTCTTGTTTCTGTCTCACTCTTTTTAGTAAGAGGATTATTACTTTACCATACTGTGATTACTGCGATGGATTTTGCCATACATCAACATGAATCAGCATTAGGTATGCATATGTCCCCTCTTCCTGAAACCCCACCCACCTCCCTCCCCATCCCATTCCTCTAGTTTGTCACAGAGCACTGGCTTTGGGTTTCCTCCATCATACATCAAACACCCACTGGCTATCTGTTTTACATATTGTAATGCATGTTTCAAGGCTTTATGCAGTATGCAGATTTACTGATGAATTTTTTTTCATATTTAAAATTCATTTATTTTAATTGGAGGTTAATTACTTTACAATATTGTAGTGGGTTTTGCCATACATTATAATTTTTTTAAATTTGATTCATAAGCTACAGGATATAAAGAGGGAATATTGACTTAGCTATAAGAGAATAACATCATCCAGAAATGGGTTCAGTAACTTGGAATGTTGGGTCATCTCTTTTGGGATAGAGGGGTTTTTATTTTTATGGGACATCAGTGCACTGTGCTGAGTGGTAACATGCTATAGTTCTTATCTGAAAGTTTAAATGTGGATACAAGTTATAGAAGAATGTGTAGTGGCCTGATAGGCAAGATGGCGTATAGTCATTGATTCATTTTAGTGAAAAGCACATACTGCAAAACATGAAAAGCTCAAAACTGCATTTCCTGAATTTGCTTACATCTAGATGAATGTGCTTTATTTTCATTAACTACATGTAGTTGTGCAAGGTATTGTCTGCAAAAGCCTTGTACTTCTGCAGCTTCTGTTGGTAGACTCAGCCTTATGAGTGTTTGCATTTCTGGGGTGAACTTTTTGATTCTGGATATTTGCTAACATAACTACTTTATGATTGTGAAAGAAACTGTTCATTCCCCTGGTAGCTAAGTTCTATGGTGCTTTTGAAATCATCAGTGAAAGCTTAGTCTGCCATCTTCCTTCAACCTCCACATTAACTCTATAAGCAATTTAATATCTGTAATAGATCCCTTGTGCTTTAACTGCTGCTGCTGCTGCTAAGTTGCTTCAGTTGTGTGTGACTCTGTGCGACCCCATTGATGGCAGCCCACTAGGCTCTCCTGTCCCTGGGATTCTCCAGGCAAGAACACTGGAGTGGGGTGCCATTTTCTTCTCCAATGCGTGAAAGTGAAAAGTGAGGGGAAGTTGCTCAGTCTGTCCAACTCTGTGCGACCCCATAGACGGAAGCCCACCAGGCTCCTCTGTCTATGGGATTTTCCAGGCAAGAGTACTGGAGTAGGGTGCCATTGTCTTCTCTGAGTGAATTTCATTTTTTGGAGCTGAACAGTGTTTAGTTCAGTGGAAACATCAACTAAGAAAAAAATATTTTATATGCTTTATATATTTTTTTCTATTTTTGAAAAGGGGAAACTTTTGAGTATGATATGAACAAGAACTCTTATTGTCAATCCCACTGTGGGGATGCCAGAAGGAAGAGATGAGTGAGAGAAGTCTCTATTTTGGTATTTAGCCATTTGTATTCTTAGATAGTCAAGGCTTGTCTCTACTGCCATTGTACTCAAATACTTCCAGATATGAAATTACTAACTGAGCAACTGATTAATAGTAATATGACAAGTTACTCATGGGAGAACAAACAGTTGACCTCCTCTTCACTTCTTCCTTACTTATACAACATTACAAATGAATCTGTTGTTTTCTAACAGTAAGGGGGAATCAGGAATTCTTAGTCCATAATTTTTCAGAGAAGGCAAACAGTTTGGGTGACTTCATTTCAATGAAAAGGATCATAGTATCTGAACTTTATCTAAAGTTTTAATGCACTTCACACAGAAAATCAAAAGGGATGAGTGAATAAATCATGAACAGAAAGGAGACAAAACAAGGAGTGATATCAGACATTTCTTTCATTATTTTAGTGATAAATCAGCTTAATACGAGAAAAGACAATGGCAAACCCACTCCAGTACTCTTGCCTGGAGAATGCTATGGATGGAGGAGCTTGGTAGGCTGCAGTCCATGGGGTCGCTAGGAGTTGGACACGACTGAGCAACTTCACTTTTCACTTTTATGCATTGGAGAAGGAAAAGGCAACCCACTCCAGTGTTCTTGCCTGGAGAATCCCAGGAACAGGGCAGCCTGGTGGGCTGCCATCTACGAAGTCGCTGAGAGTCGGACATGACTGAAGTGACTTAGCAGCAGCAGCTTAACATTTACATCTTTGGGTAGTAAAAACTCCTGAGTTTTTATAGCAATGTTTTTTTTGTTTGTTTTTTTTTTGTTTTTTTTTGTTTTGTTTTTTAATTCTCTAGGGCTATTATCATTCCTTGTAAGGACCCAGAAGAATGTTATGATAACATATTCCTGTTTATTCTTTTCTTTTTTTGATGGTTCCACGTGGCATGTGGGATCATAGTTTTTCAGCCAGGTATTAAACCTGAAGTCCTTCCATTGGAAACCCAGAGTCTTAACCACTGGAAGACCAAATAAATCTCACACATTCCTTATTTTACCCCTTTCCAATCTTTGTTGAGGAAATGCTCTTCAGATTTCTTAAGGCCAGTGTCTGGGTCTGTAGGATGGGGTTAGGACACAACTGAGTGACTTCACTTTCACTTTTCAATTTCATGCATTGGAGAAGGAAATGGCAGCCCACTCCAGTGTTCTTACCTGGAGAATCCCAGGGACGGGGGGAGCCTGGTGGACTGCCGTCTGGGGTCACACAGAGTCACACACAACTGAAATGACTTAGCAGCAGCAGCAGCATATATAGTAAACTATCACAACAGAAAAAAAATGTATAAATGTTTTATTGCATAATAGAGGTTATAAAAAAGTATTATAGGTAAAAGATTTTGCTTTAGGGGCAACAAGTCCAATGTGTAGCTGTTGGGAGTAATAACAGACAATCAGTAAAGCTTTTTACTACATGGCATTTAAATAAGCAGAGTAGCATTTATTATAAGCTTGTACTATATAACACTAAATGTAGAGAGTGGATAATAGCATTTTCTCTGAACATCTTATAAAAAGTCCTGGATCTTACAAAGTAATGATATTGTTTAAAAATATTCGATTTAAGTGATTTCTCTATTCTATTCACAGGAAATGTTGAGGAATTCAATCAAATTATCTTGTATGGACAAGCATTTATAGTGGTAAAAAGCTAAGCAGAATAAGGTTTAAGTAATAAAAACTGCCAGACTTAAAAAAAAAGTTTCAAAAAAAATAGTTTCAATGAATATCTTTGCCAAAATTTGATTTATTTATAGTAATTCTAGCTAGTCTTTGGAATGCCTATCCCCTTTGAGTCTAATGAAACCTCTAAAAATGAGCTGAAATTTTAATTTGCCAAGGAAATTAAGGAGTTAATGTAAAGTGGCAGAGGGACTATAGGCCACTAACTGAGATACCAAGAAAAGCAAGCTGCTTCTTAGACTGTGGCTGGGCCCCTTATCTTAGTTTTCCTGTAATTGCCTTGGGCTTGTCAGGGTTCCACTTATTTATTTAGAGTTCCGCTTACTTATTCATTCTTTTAGGATTTACCTGAGCTTATGTCCTAAAGCAATTTGAGGCAGCTTACAAAATTGAATACAATATGAAACACAAAATATAAAAAGTGAAAATCTGCTTGGATTCCTGGCCCTGTTCCCTCCCTTTTCTGCAGTATCAGGTTTCTCTTTAACCTAGACATCAGTACCAATCTGGTTCTTACATAGAGGAAAAGAAAGAAATACTGAAGTTTTGAAGGCAAAATGTGTTCAGCAACTAGTTGTTGTTGTTCAGTTGTTCAATTGTGTCTGACTCTGAAACCTCAGGTGCTGCAGCACATCAGGCTTCCCTGTCCTTCACTATCTCCTCACTTTAGTCCAGTTCAGTCTCTCAGTCGTATCCAGCTCTGTGCAACCCCATGGATGGCAGCCCACCAGGCTCCCCCGTCCCTGGGACTCTCCAGGCAAGAACACTGGAATGGGTGGCCATTTCCTTCTCCAATGCCGGAAAATGAAAAGTGAAAGTGAAGTCACTCAGTCATGTCTAACTCTTAGCAACCCCATGGACTGTAGCCTACCAGGCTCCTCCGTCCATGGGATTTGCCAGGCAAGAGTACTGGAGTGGGTTGCCATTGCCTTCTCCCACATCCATACATGACTACTGGAAAAACCATAACCTTGACTAGACAGACTTTTGTTGGCAAAGTAATGTCTCTAATTTTGAATATGCTACCTAGGTTGGTGAGCTCAAATTCATCCACCAAAGACAGCCTTCACTTACGGGAAACTGAGAAGAGATTGCTTACCTAGATTTCCTGGATGGTCATTCAGCTTTTGCTTGTTTGCTTCTGTTTTTGGACTAGGCATGAATTCCAGCATCTTGGCCTCTGTCATGGTCATTTGCTTGTCTTACTTTTGGTTTTCCCTGGTAGGCCAGCTGGTATAGAATCCACTTGCAATACAGGAGACACTAGTTTGATCCATGGGTTGGGAACATCCACTGGAGAAGGGATAAGCTTACTTCTATTGTCTAGGAATCTAGTTTTCTGCCACATGTGGGCCCTGCTTTATCCTGGCATCCTAATCTTTACACAATAACTTGAAGTAACCAGATGAGCAAAAAATTACAGGACTCTAGCTAAATTTGAATTTCAGCTATTTGAATAAAAAATACCTCTTTTATTTCTTAGTGTTAAGTATGCCCCACAAATTACATAGGAATTTCCTCAGAATCTCAACTGCTTCCTAAAAGAGGTTGTAGTTGGGGAGTTCTCTGGTGGCCACATGGTTAGAATTCTGGGCTTTCATTTCCTTGACCTGGATTCAATTCTTGGTCAGGGAACTGAGATCCTGCAAGTTCCTGCAAAGGAAAATAAATAAATACATACATAAATACAAAGACTGTACTTACCCATGCTTGGCAAGATTGTTTCAAGAATACAGAGAGATAATGTATGACATAGAACATTCTTAATCTAAAATAATTATTTGTCATTGGTTGAAATTCAAATTTAATTGGATGTCCTATATTTTATCTGGAAACTCATACTCTAATTTCTTAAAGATTTCCCTGCTTCTGGCTCTACTTGCTTAAGTGTCCCATGCTGACAGCTGTCAGAGAGCAGGTTTTTCTAACCTGTTGTAACACATTTACTAGTGTCCCCTTTCTGGTCCTCACTGATTCATGCACGTTTATTACTTCCATTTTCTGTGAATGGTTTCCTGTAGATAGCATGCCCTATGTGTGTATGTGAACTTCCTGTAATTGCTTGCTGCTCTGTGTATTCCCCTAACACCCCTAGTCCCACAGATATTCCCCATCTGGCCTATTACTTTCACTTCACTGACATTAAGTACTAGTTTTATCTGGGGCAATTCTATTAAGAGCAGCAAATAATTAGCAGTATTTACTTAGTTTCAGGCCTTGGTGAGAGGCTGCAAATACAAAGAGCAACAAAGTATGTGCCCTATCTTCAGGGAGTTTGGAGTCGAGCAGAGGAATAGTATCGGAAGTGATGATAATATTGGGATTTCCCTAGTGGTCCAGGGGCTTAGATGCTGCACGGGATCCTGCCAATGCATGGGGCCTGGGTTTGATCCCTGGTCTGGGAATTAGATCCCACATGCTACAATTAAAATATCCCTTGAGTGGCTAAATAAGTAAATAATAGCATTTTTTGAGGCTTACCCCAATGGCTCAGTTGGTAGAGAACCCGCTTGCTGATGCAGGAGACATAAGAGACACCAGTTCAATCCCTGAGTTGGGAAGATCCCCTGGAGAAAGAAATGGCAATCCACTCCAGTAATCTTGCCTAGAAAATTCCATGGACTTAGGAGCCTGAAGGGCTATAGCCCTTGGGGATGCAAAAAGTTTGACATGCCTGAATACCAATTTGATTAACAAAAATAATTAGCAGCTTCTACTTGGTTCTAGGTCTTGGTAAGATGCTGCAAATACAAAAGGAAACAAGGAATATGTTCTATCTTCAGGGGCCTTGGAATCAAGCAGAGGGACAGTATTAGAAGTAGTGATAATGCTAGTAACCATCCTTTTTGGATACTTACTGCAAGGCCAGAAACATTTCCTATTTTAATTCTTGCAACAACCCAGCCAAGAATATGTATCACATCTTTAAGAAAGAGAAAATGACATTCTGAGGATAATAAAATTTCCTAAATCAGTGCTTTCTCAGCTTTCTCAATGGCAAAATGGGATAGGAATCTAGACCTCTGACTTCAGATTAGTTGTGCATTGCACTGGCCTACTCTCAGCTGAAATCATCATTAACATATAGCACTTTTTATACATCCAGCATACCTCCCCAGAGGAGAGAGGATATAGCTCGTGAGCTGTTACATGAAGTTACTCCTTTTTCGTTTTTTCTCCTGTGACATTGATGACACAGGCTAGAAGATCCACACTCATCAGTTTCTAAATTTCTTCCTAACTTGCATGGAATAACTTCAAGCAAACATGATTAATATCCATACTCTTGATACAGAAACCTATTTATATTGATGTGGTGATCAGAGCATAAAGCATATTATAAGCCTTTCCTTTTCCTCCACCTTTGTCTAAGTCTAGGCCTGGATGACTTCTCAGTCAGAGAGCCACAGGCTTGCTGGTCTCTCTGTGGTAGAAATCATCTTGGCCTCTGTCATGGTCATTTGCTTGTCTTACTTTTGGTTTTCCCTGGTAGGCCAGCTGGTATAGAATCCACTTGCAATACAGGAGACACTAGTTTGATCCATGGGTTGGGAACATCCACTGGAGAAGGGATAAGCTTACTTCTATTGTCTAGGAATCTAGTTTTCTGCCACATGTGGGCCCTGCTTTATCCTGGCATCCTAATCTTTACACAATAACTTGAAGTAACCAGATGAGCAAAAAATTACAGGACTCTAGCTAAATTTGAATTTCAGCTATTTGAATAAAAAATACCTCTTTTATTTCTTAGTGTTAAGTATGCCCCACAAATTACATAGGAATTTCCTCAGAATCTCAACTGCTTCCTAAAAGAGGTTGTAGTTGGGGAGTTCTCTGGTGGCCACATGGTTAGAATTCTGGGCTTTCATTTCCTTGACCTGGATTCAATTCTTGGTCAGGGAACTGAGATCCTGCAAGTTCCTGCAAAGGAAAATAAATAAATACATACATAAATACAAAGACTGTACTTACCCATGCTTGGCAAGATTGTTTCAAGAATACAGAGAGATAATGTATGACATAGAACATTCTTAATCTAAAATAATTATTTGTCATTGGTTGAAATTCAAATTTAATTGGATGTCCTATATTTTATCTGGAAACTCATACTCTAATTTCTTAAAGATTTCCCTGCTTCTGGCTCTACTTGCTTAAGTGTCCCATGCTGACAGCTGTCAGAGAGCAGGTTTTTCTAACCTGTTGTAACACATTTACTAGTGTCCCCTTTCTGGTCCTCACTGATTCATGCACGTTTATTACTTCCATTTTCTGTGAATGGTTTCCTGTAGATAGCATGCCCTATGTGTGTATGTGAACTTCCTGTAATTGCTTGCTGCTCTGTGTATTCCCCTAACACCCCTAGTCCCACAGATATTCCCCATCTGGCCTATTACTTTCACTTCACTGACATTAAGTACTAGTTTTATCTGGGGCAATTCTATTAAGAGCAGCAAATAATTAGCAGTATTTACTAGTTTCAGGCCTTGGTGAGAGGCTGCAAATACAAAGAGCAACAAAGTATGTGCCCTATCTTCAGGGAGTTTGGAGTCGAGCAGAGGAATAGTATCGGAAGTGATGATAATATTGGGATTTCCCTAGTGGTCCAGGGGCTTAGATGCTGCACGGGATCCTGCCAATGCATGGGGCCTGGGTTTGATCCCTGGTCTGGGAATTAGATCCCACATGCTACAATTAAAATATCCCTTGAGTGGCTAAATAAGTAAATAATAGCATTTTTTGAGGCTTACCCCAATGGCTCAGTTGGTAGAGAACCCGCTTGCTGATGCAGGAGACATAAGAGACACCAGTTCAATCCCTGAGTTGGGAAGATCCCCTGGAGAAAGAAATGGCAATCCACTCCAGTAATCTTGCCTAGAAAATTCCATGGACTTAGGAGCCTGAAGGGCTATAGCCCTTGGGGATGCAAAAAGTTTGACATGCCTGAATACCAATTTGATTAACAAAAATAATTAGCAGCTTCTACTTGGTTCTAGGTCTTGGTAAGATGCTGCAAATACAAAAGGAAACAAGGAATATGTTCTATCTTCAGGGGCCTTGGAATCAAGCAGAGGGACAGTATTAGAAGTAGTGATAATGCTAGTAACCATCCTTTTTGGATACTTACTGCAAGGCCAGAAACATTTCCTATTTTAATTCTTGCAACAACCCAGCCAAGAATATGTATCACATCTTTAAGAAAGAGAAAATGACATTCTGAGGATAATAAAATTTCCTAAATCAGTGCTTTCTCAGCTTTCTCAATGGCAAAATGGGATAGGAATCTAGACCTCTGACTTCAGATTAGTTGTGCATTGCACTGGCCTACTCTCAGCTGAAATCATCATTAACATATAGCACTTTTTATACATCCAGCATACCTCCCCAGAGGAGAGAGGATATAGCTCGTGAGCTGTTACATGAAGTTACTCCTTTTTCGTTTTTTCTCCTGTGACATTGATGACACAGGCTAGAAGATCCACACTCATCAGTTTCTAATTTCTTCCTAACTTGCATGGAATAACTTCAAGCAAACATGATTAATATCCATACTCTTGATACAGAAACCTATTTATATTGATGTGGTGATCAGAGCATAAAGCATATTATAAGCCTTTCCTTTTCCTCCACCTTTGTCTAAGTCTAGGCCTGGATGACTTCTCAGTCAGAGAGCCACAGGCTTGCTGGTCTCTCTGTGGTAGAAATCATGATGCAAGAAAATTACTTCATCTCTTTCTGTCTTAAATACCATATCTTCTGCTTTGTTTCAAAAGCCATCTATCTTAGGGATGATGTTGGGAAAGAGGTGTCATTCTCTAGTAGTGATTTCTTGAGGTAATTAGAGAATTTGTATGTCAATGCTCACCCCCTCCTTCTGGCTTAAAATAATAGTTGTAATAGAGGAGTTCAATGGTATTTGACTATTTACTTCTTCTTAATTAAAAATTGATCTATAAATATTCAGTGAATGCTAGACATGTAGCTGGAAACATGTTAAATATTTTCCAGTTTCCTCCCTGCAAGCAGCTTCCTCTGGTGAAAGCCTGAGGTGGTTTCCTTAGCTCTGAACTCTGTCTGATGACTCAGCTCAGCTGTTCATAACTCTTGTAGCAATTTTTTTTGTTTTGTTACTTAGTCGCTTAGTGTGTCCAACTCTTTGCGACCCCATGGACTTCAGCCCTCCAGGTTTCATGGACTTCAGCTCTCCAGTTTCCTCTGTCCATGGGAGTTCCCAGTCAAGAATACTGGATTGTGTAGCCATTTCCTACTCCAGGGGATCTTCCCAACCCAGGGATTAAACCCAAGTGTCTTGCGAGTCTCCTGCGTTGGAGATGAATTCTTTACCACTGAGCATCTTCTTGCAGCTTAGCTGCTCACAGCTCTTCTAGCAAAAGTCCCTCAATTTCTCAATTCCACCTGTCCAGAGAGGATGTTGATTATCTTGAGTTCTATATGACATACCTGCATTTGAGGTAGGGGTCAGGTTGCTTAGCAGGAAAAAAAGTGAGATAAGGAGAGGTAATGTAGACTTTATTTACGAAAAGTATACAAATTATGTTATTTTACACAATTATGGTTTATTGTGGGAGAAGGCAATGGCAACCCACTCCAGTACTCTTGTCTGGAAAATCCCATGGATGGAGGAGCCTAGTAGGCTGCAGTCCATGGGGTCCCTAGGAGTTGGACACGACTGAGTGACTTCACTTTCACTTTCATGCACTGGAGAAGGAAATGGCAACCCATTCCAGTATTCTTGCCTGGAGAATCCTAGGGACAGAGGAGCCTCGTGGACTACCATCTATGGGGTCACACAGAGTCAGACAAGACTGAAACATCTTAGCAGCAGTAGAAGCAGCATATGACATAAAGTGCATATGAGTACCCTGAAATTAGGTTCCCAAGTTTGGTCTTAGGAACTGGGCTGAGAAAGCAGAGTTTATATAGAAACGGGCACTCACCAGATGCTGAGGGTGAGAGGAGGGATAGATTTAATGCGGGTGGGGCAGAGGCATTCTAAAATGTGTTTAGCAAGGATGGGTTTCAAAATATGGAGCTACATTGGGAATTTAAGTTATCAGGACTCCAGGGAGCACAGAATTAGTTCCAAGAGCAACAAAAAGTCTGATTCAACAAAATGCTCAATGGATGCCTGTTTGATGGCTATCACATCCCTTACTATCTGCTCTAAAGAGCTTGTATATGTTCTGGTCTCAGAAATACAAGAAGTTAACTGATCCACACAATAGAGTCCATGGGAGAGTACTTTGTAAGTGACTTTTTTTTGGCAGGATCCAATAATTAACCTAATTGTTGTAGACCCTATGATGGCTAATAATTCACTAGCACTGCAATGCCCTTTTATGCTTTTAAATATGCTATGTTTTCAATAAACAAACACACAGGACACAAATTGCAGATGAAGCAGCATCTTGAAATATGTCATTCTACTTTATGTTTAGGCTTTTAACTCCAGAATATGAAAATTCTGGCAATGAGAACATTGCTTTTTAACACTTTTAAACTTTCTTTTTTTCTCACAAATTCATCTTAGGTCTATATCATATAGTATTGCTCTGCAACATTTTTTTGACATAAACATGGTCAAAGAGTAAAATTGCAAGTGATTGATTCAATGAGTATTGCCATTGTCTACCATGAAACTTTAAGTCACTCTTCTATTGAAAATTGATCAGGGACAGTTGTTCATGATGGTGATGAGCTACATTTCAAGTGCTGATAGAATACCTTTCTTGTGTTTCTGTTTGTTTCTTGAGGTTGAAAATATTGAGGGAATGAAAAGGAGGGGAATTACGTAAGCATGAATTGCTGGTGTGTACAGGAGATGTGCATATCTATTTGTAACAAAATGAGATGATCAATAACAAAATGAATATTAGAAAGCTTTCTGATACGGAGGCAGTCATGACATTGAATGGAAGCCTACAGTTTCAAGTTTGAATCCAAGAACCATACATCACAATATAAATATCCTAGTGAAACCAGGAAAATACATACGTGGACTACCATCTATGGGGTCACACAGAGTCAGACAAGACTGAAACATCTTAGCAGCAGTAGAAGCAGCATATGACATAAAGTGCATATGAGTACCCTGAAATTAGGTTCCCAAGTTTGGTCTTAGGAACTGGGCTGAGAAAGCAGAGTTTATATAGAAACGGGCACTCACCAGATGCTGAGGGTGAGAGGAGGGATAGATTTAATGCGGGTGGGGCAGAGGCATTCTAAAATGTGTTTAGCAAGGATGGGTTTCAAAATATGGAGCTACATTGGGAATTTAAGTTATCAGGACTCCAGGGAGCACAGAATTAGTTCCAAGAGCAACAAAAAGTCTGATTCAACAAAATGCTCAATGGATGCCTGTTTGATGGCTATCACATCCCTTACTATCTGCTCTAAAGAGCTTGTATATGTTCTGGTCTCAGAAATACAAGAAGTTAACTGATCCACACAATAGAGTCCATGGGAGAGTACTTTGTAAGTGACTTTTTTTTGGCAGGATCCAATAATTAACCTAATTGTTGTAGACCCTATGATGGCTAATAATTCACTAGCACTGCAATGCCCTTTTATGCTTTTAAATATGCTATGTTTTCAATAAACAAACACACAGGACACAAATTGCAGATGAAGCAGCATCTTGAAATATGTCATTCTACTTTATGTTTAGGCTTTTAACTCCAGAATATGAAAATTCTGGCAATGAGAACATTGCTTTTTAACACTTTTAAACTTTCTTTTTTTCTCACAAATTCATCTTAGGTCTATATCATATAGTATTGCTCTGCAACATTTTTTTGACATAAACATGGTCAAAGAGTAAAATTGCAAGTGATTGATTCAATGAGTATTGCCATTGTCTACCATGAAACTTTAAGTCACTCTTCTATTGAAAATTGATCAGGGACAGTTGTTCATGATGGTGATGAGCTACATTTCAAGTGCTGATAGAATACCTTCTTGTGTTTCTGTTTGTTTCTTGAGGTTGAAAATATTGAGGGAATGAAAAGGAGGGGAATTACGTAAGCATGAATTGCTGGTGTGTACAGGAGATGTGCATATCTATTTGTAACAAAATGAGATGATCAATAACAAAATGAATATTAGAAAGCTTTCTGATACGGAGGCAGTCATGACATTGAATGGAAGCCTACAGTTTCAAGTTTGAATCCAAGAACCATACATCACAATATAAATATCCTAGTGAAACCAGGAAAATACATACTATGGCTATTAGTGTTCCATTCAATACTTCTCCAGGCTAACACTGCACATGACTGCCATCATCACACTACCATTGCAGAATGGCTCAGCATCAGGAACCTGCTCTAACATTTTCATGGGCAGGATAGTTGCAAGTAGCCAAACTATCAAGGCTACATTAGGGTATGTCCAATTACTTCATCTGCATTTCTGAGTAACCTGCTTGTCTAGGAACCTGAGAGAACAACTTTGCTGATTTGACACTAAATATGAAAGCCTTCCAGAAATTGAAAAGTAAAAGGAAGTTTTCTTGTACATGATCGATGGATCTCAAATACCCAATAAGTCTGAGTCAGACAGATGTGTCTAAAATAGTTTTAAGAAATCTAGCCCTCAGCACTTTTAAGGTGATCAAATTGCAAAGAGAATGCAAAATTTCCAAGTTGGCTAGTTTGCTACGCTAAAGTTTTAAAGTTAATCAAAGCTTTAAAGTTAAGCTCTCCCTCCTTTTCTCTCTCCTTCTGTTCTTCTCTTTTAAGTGTATTATTAGGGCTGGGAAGAAAGCTATGCTCCTAACAGGTGTAATCACTAATTAATTTTAGGTCCTGTACTTTCCTGGCAAGCTTTGCCTTGCATAACATCAGATGATTTACCGATGAGATCTGCAAATCTCAAAGGGCTTTTCAGTGAATAAATTTTTCATCAGCATAAATTTCTAGTTGGTGGGTTCTGGAATTGGATGCTGGTAGTCTTTAGGAACTGAGTTTACATTAATATGAGGTGGGGTTGGGAACTGGTTTTGGGGTGCTATCACAGGCAACTTGTTGACAGCATGTACTCATTTAAGCCTAGGGGATGCTCTCTTACGAAGATCCTTTAAGCAGGTAGTGAAGTGTGGAAGAATCATAGTATATTATATTCAGAAGAGAGAGTAGAAATCATTTAGTCCAATTCTGCACTCAAAACATGAAACCCTGTAAAAGATCATTGAAGTTATATCTCAGAATATCTCCACTGAACTATCTAAGATGGCCAAAATTCTATTTTGAGAGGAAAAAACAAATATAGTTTATTAACAAAATTCTCACATCTAAATTATGAGGTGTAAAAAAAAAAGATGTTTCTAACTATTTCAGGTATAACAAAGGGTAATGTTGTTTAGTCACTAAGTGTGTCCAACTCTTTCTGACCCTGTGGACTGTAGCCTGCCAGCCTCTTCTGTCCAGGAGATTTCGCAGGCAAGAATACTGGAGTGGCTTGCCATTTCCTCCTCTAGGACATCTTCCCAACCCAGGGATCAAACTTGCATTTCCTACATTGGCAAGTGGATTCTTTACTGCAGAGGTAGGGAAGCCACATAAAAAAGGCTAATAGAGTAGGTTATTTCCACTTCTAACTTGTGGTGGTGGTTTAGTCACTAAGTCATGTCTGACTCTTCCTACCTCATGGACTGTAGCACACCAGGCTTCTCTGTCAGTGAAATTTTTCCAGGCCAGAATACTGTAGTGTGTTGCCATTTCCTTCTCCTGCGGATCTCCTCAATCAAGGGATTGAACTAGGATCTCCTGTACTGCAGATGGATTCTTTACTGATTGAGCCACAAGTAAAAAAAAAATAAATAAAAAAAAAAATAAAGTTCTAACTTGTAAGAGTTAACAAATACCTCATCAGCTTACTCTGCTTACTTTGAGGATAATTTTAGAAAATAATATATAATTTTTTCTTTTAATAATATATTTCTTATTAATATTATTTTTTTTGTGTGTGTTTTATAATTTCAGAATATATTCTCAATATGTTCTCCTTATAGAAAGAAATAATTTCAAAAGTTGAGATGATATAATATTAAAGAGACTTCTTGCTTCTATCTTGGCTCACATTTACTCTTTTTTTTTTTTTTTTACATTTAGCAAGTTACTTAACCTCTCTATACTTCATCTATAAAGTGGAGAAAATATTACCAACTTAATAGCATTAATGTGAGAATTAATTCATGTATATTGATTAGAACAGTGCCAGGGTATACTAAAATCTTCCTAATCCAATTAGTATTGCCTCCATTTAACTCATCAAGCAACAAAGGGCCAGTCTAGGACAGTGGGCCTTTTTATGACTGCATACCGATATTTGATGGTGATAGTGGTGGTGGAGATGGTGTTGATAACGACAATAATGATGTTGATACTAATAACAATGATGTTGATACTAATAATAATGATGTTGATACCTGTTGACTTCTGTTTGCATAGAATCAGTAGATCTTCAAAGTATTTTCACAAGTGTAATTCAGACAAATCTTCAGAGAGCAAAAAGCAAACTCTCCTCCTGGTGATTTCAATGGATTTGAAGATGTCGAAAAAAAAAATAAATTTGATTGCAATGATTAGAAACACCCAAAACCCTTAAGCCATGGGTCCCCAACCTCTGATATCTAATGCCTGGTGATTAGAGGAGGAGTTGATATAATAATAATAGAAATGAAATGCTCAGGAAATGTAATGCACTTGAATCATCCTGAAACTATCTCTAACCCATACAAGCCTATGAAAAGATTGTATTCCATGAAACTGGTCCTTGGTTCCAAAAAGGTTGCGGACTGCTGTCCTAAACAAAACTGCATTACGTAAATAAAAGTACAAATCTAACTTATCTGTCTTTTGAACATCTCAGTGGGTCAGGGAATACCTCTACAAATCTAAGTTATCTGTCTTTTGAACATCTCAGTGGGTCAGGGAATACCTCTTGGGGGTAACATATGAGAAGAATCATGACAATTCAGTAAGAGGTTATCCAAGTATAGAAGAAAATGGGGCAGGAATACATATGATAAGCAGAGTGAATTCCTATCATAGAATGAAAAGAAGCCTCCTACAAACTAACAGTGCTTTGTTAGAGTAGGTGTGCATTTGGAGAAGATTTTAGAATTAGAAGGGAAAATGAGTAAGTGTTAGGTCATAAAGGACCTACTTTAGCTGGTGAAAATCTTAGATTTTATCTTGGAAAGAGCAAGTAGGCATTGAATTATTTAAAACATGTAATTCCTTATTAGTTTTGCCTTAAGATATCACTGCAGAAGAAATTTTGGGTGTCTAAGACTAGAGGCTTTCTTTGGAAGGAATGATGCTAAAGCTGAAACTCCAATACTTTGTCCACCTCATGCGAAGAGTTGACTGATTGGAAAAGATTCTGATGCTGGGAGGGATTGGGGGCAGGAGGAGAAGGGGACAACTGAGGATGAGATGGCTGGATGGCATCACTGACTCGATGGACGCAAGTCTGAGTAAACTCCGGGAGGTGGTGATGGACAGGGAGGCCTGGCGTGCTGCAATTCATGGAATCGAAAAGAGTTGGACACGACTGAGCAACTGAACTGAACTGAAGACTAGAGGCAGTAGACCCAAGTTTGATCCCTGGGTTGGGAAGATCCCCTGGAGAAGGGAATGTTTATCCACTCCAATATTCTTGCCTGGAGTATCCCATAGACAGAGGAGCCTAGAAGGCTACAGTCCATGGAATTGTAAAGAGTCAGACACAATTGAGCAACTAATACTTTTACATTTTCAAGACTAGAGGCAGAGAGACCAACTAGAAAGTAATAAATAAAAAGGACTTGAATCACATTTTCTGGCCAGCTGAATGAAGAGATTAATAAAGACATATTCTAGAAATAACTTTAAATTCATTAACATTAAGACTTACAATATTATAGATTTGATTAACTCACAGTATATAAAAAATGAACAGTAAAGAAAGTCATATTGGAAAAGTGCACATCTCTGGAGCAAAGTAGCATGTTATCATGGCAAACCCAGAGAAGGGCTTAAAACTATGTATTTCAGTAAATCATATCCTCATAGTAAAAAATCTTCTGTCAAATTATCATTTTCAATTAAAACCATTATGAACTTTCTCCCCTAACTTCTGTATGAAAACTTTACAAAGAGCTTATTTGCTGGCTCTTTTTGCACTTGAAGAATTAACAAAATTATATTTTGAAGGCTTGTAGTTCCTATGGAGATATCTTTGACACAATGCTTGGTTTTGAAATGTTTCTTCAAATAATAGGGCCATAATAACCACTAAAATGTGAAAGAACAACCAGCAATCCACATTCCACAGAGAAGTCCAGAACAGCTGGCCCTGGAACTACAGAAGATACTGAAGTCTGATGGTTGCCAAACCAAAATTGAGATGGATGCAGCTGTAGCATTGCCAGGATTCACTCTTGAGACCTGTAAGGTTGTCCAAGCTTTAACCTGCGCAGGCTAAAGAGGGGAACATGAAGGACTAATGGCAAAGAACAGTCTTAACATCATCAGCCTCATTTAGTGTCCCAAATAGTGAATTCACAAATTGCACATTTCAGAATGATTTCCCCTCACTGTTGATTTGTAATTCAAACAGTTCAACAAATTCATTTGGTGTCTTATAATGATATTTATAGGGGATTTACAGATATTTAATGGGCATAATCCCTTAGGATCACAATTTTCATAGCAGAGAAACCATAGTAACTTTTCTAGAGCCATAAGCAAAAGTTTATAGCTACACACGAAACATCATCTTTATGCTTTCTTTCTCATAAATTTTTGAGGTTTTCCTCTTTTAAAAGCCACATTGATGTTTTATGGAAGGAAAACATTGAAGAAAAATATTACAGATCCAAATTTGCTGAAATTATCATTGCTTTTTGATCAGATTGGCCAAAGAAGAAAATTTCAGAGACTAAATATTCTTTTCCTGGGACTGATAGGGGCAAATGCTAGAATGTGAGAAAAATTTAAAGATAAGTTACTAACCAGAAATCCTTTTATTTAGGAAAGTATAAAAAAGCAAGGGAGAGAATTTTGATTTATTATATTCAATATCCTACAGTCTATCATGAGGATTTAAATTTATGATTATAGTTGTATGTCAGACTTCATAGTAACTATTCAAGCACATAACATTTTAAGACATTGGGTACCTACACTTGTTTAAGAAGAGGAGGAGACCATACACAGTTTTAATGAATGCTGATTCAGCCTTTAGAATGAGACATATGTAAACAACCCTTATGCCATGTTTTAAGAGTTATTTAAATTTTAAAAAAGATCAAATAAAAAGTTCTGAACATTCAGAGGAGTAAAACATGACATTGAACTAGATGACAATTGGACTATTCCATAAAATAAAATAAGCTTGTGAAAATGTGAATGTCTAGAAGAACGCTCCAGGTAGAAAGATGAGATGTATCCAAAGTCTCACATCTGAGAAACAGTACAGCATGTGGTGAGGAAATTAGATTTGACCAGAGGAGAAAGTGCATGGTGAACAGAAATGAGATTAAAGCTGGTTGGATGAGACTGTGAAGGGCCTTCAGAGTCAAGGAAAGAAGTCTAGGTTGTCTTCTCTGGCCATGATGATGTTGAAGATTTATGAGTGATGCAATTAGTCTCTTTTGTGTTAATAGAGTTGAAGAGAGTGAGAAATTTTCTAAACTGAGCTAGAAAGGCATAGGCTAACAAAAACCTGATCTCACTGGATGATTCTGACAATGGAGTGCTGTGACAGATAGTAGAGCTGTTTCAGTTGTAAATTGGACATGACTAGGCAATCAGATCAGAAGTTTAAAAAGTAGGATATAAAGAAAACTTCAGCCTACATGTCTAGATATGACTAATGCAGGACTTTTATGTTGCAGTTTCACAGACAGCATCATTCCTACTACTTGATTAGATAACATAGAAGGAAGAACAGATTCGAAAAGGGAAGTTGATAACCATAGAATAGGATCATATTGTATTTACATATACATTTAAACTTGGTTGAGTTCATTATGGGTAGAATTATCTAAAGTGCTTTACAAAATGCATGACAACTTGCTTGTATTTTTTATTATCTGTCAAAGAAATGACTTGTTCTGTGGACAGCAGAATTCAAATGGTTGAGCAAAAGGAACTGAACTGGTGAGATAATTCAGAACATGCTTCATAGGGTTTGTGTGGAGGATTATTTGATACAATGTGTATGAGTACTTCATAAACTATAAATTATAAAAATGGTTCATTTTTTAAACAAATAATTATTAAGTAACCTTATGGGTCAAATCTTATTCTGGGTGCTAAAAATAAAAAAATGAATAAGAAATAGTCCTTCACATAACACATTCATTTTTTCCCTACATTAAAATATACTTTCCTATGTATGATATTTGCAGTGTCAGTAGAGGTTGAATATTTAGTTGTGAATTTTTGTTTTCATATTCCAAAAAATGAGAGTGAATAAATAGAAAATTATTGTTAATTTTAGCAACAATACTGGCTACATGTCATTTATATCATGCACATATTAATGTATAATAGCATTGGCTTAATGTTTAGTGACTGTCTTCAAACTATGGTAATATTAACTCCAATATTACCTTATTTGATCAGAATACCATGAAGCCAGCACATCTGTTAAGTACTTTTATAACTTTCTGTTAAAATGATCACAACCAGATGCTAAAAAGATAAGTGTTTGAAGACTGCCAGGATTTTCTACTTTCTTAGTGTATGTTCTTGAGCAAATTACTTATTGGTTCTAATGCTCATTTCTCTTCTGTGTAAAATGGAGATTAGCATACTTGTGTCACAGGAACATGTAAAAATAACTGAGATAATGCATATAAGGTACTCAACCTACTACCAGACACATAATACATATTAGCAACACTGAATAATTAAATAGCAAATACAGTTATAATTCCTCTTCCCACTGTCCTTTTTCATCTTCTCATCCTCCTTCATCTTTTTCCTATCTCTTCTTCCTAGTTTAGATTTCTGCACCAACAAGAAAGCAAACTGGCTACCAGCATAATGCTATGAGATTACTCTGAGTTGACCAGGCAACTTTTCCCCATCAGCTGTAGGATTATTTCCCCTGATTTACCTGATTCAAGGCCATAGCTTACTAGATATATGGAAATAAAGAGCTATAAATTTGGAAACATGCTCATGTGCCCAGTTGGTGGTTTCTAAGTGATTGGAATGTAGTTTGAACAGTGGGTGTGTTTGGATGTATTTGGAGCAGGTAGGCGAAGCTGTTTCAGGGTTTCATGCAGTGGAATTGATCAAAGAGATTTTATATTAGCTATAGAGTATCCTTTTGAAGCCATTTTTAGAAATAACTATATTCTTTAGAAATAAAATTTCAAATTTCAAATGAAATCATAAACAAAATTTGCCATCTATACAATACAAATTTTAAAGTCCTCTTTTGAATTTATCCTTCAGCCTGCCTCAGAGGAGCAAATTTTAGAAAGCTTTTGATATAGAACATGCATCCTTTTCCTTGTACTTCAGACAATAGGGCTGCAGAGCAGGAAAAAATGTCCACAATTTGATAGAAAGGCACTATATGAATCTCCACTAAACTCCCAAAATTATACTAGAAGTTGTATCAACCTGCTCCCTCTTTTACATCCATGTAGGAGAGTCTACAAGCGTTCATGTGGACAGTAAGTAGGGATCAAGTGCAGTTGGTATACCCTGCTGTTGGCTTGAGCCCAGCATAGCAGATGTTCCTTTGTTCAAGGATGAACAAACAGGAAAAAGATCAACATGAGGTCTATAAAAATTCTGCACTATAAGGAACAAGAGAGTATTACGCTGAACAAGAGTTACTTCTAAAAATCACTTTCTAAACAAATGGAAAAGTGGTCATGTTCATAGTAAAATACAAGAAAATATCGTTACTTCTTAAATAATAATAGTAATAATAATACTGTTAATATTTTCATAGTATTTATAATGTTTATCTGCAAGGCTAAATATTTTATATATAAAATATTGCATGTATATACACATATACGCATCCTATATGTACACGTCTTGGCTTCCCAGGTTGCTCAGTGGTAAAGAATCTGCCTGCCAATGCGCAAGACTCAGATTCTGTCCCTGGGTCAGGAAGATCCCCTGGAGAAGGAAATGGCAAACTGCTCAAATATTCTTTCCTGGGAAATTCCAGAGACAGAGTAGCTTTGTGGGCTACAGTCCATGGGTAGCAAAGAGTGAGACACAACTAAGCACAGATGCATACATAAAACATGCATACATATACACACATATTTATATACATATATATGTGTGTGTGTATATGTACATATACATGTATATGTACATAACACACACATAAACCTATCATTAATCTAAAGCTTGAATTTTTTTTTTTTTTGCAAACTGAAAGCATTCATGTAATCAGGTTATAGACATACTGGACAAACATCCCTTGTCCTCCTTTTCTGTGGCCACCTAACTCTACCTCCACCCTCACTAAGGTAAAACATTACCATCCAACAGTGTAAATTGACTTTACTTGTTTTCACCTGGTTATCATCCTTATAAAATATATGTCAGTTTTTTATCATTTTTTCCAACCAAGTTATCAAGTGGTACAAGAGAGAGACACAGAGAGGTGAGATCAGTCCCTGGGTTGGGAAGATCCCCTGGAGAAAGCCATGCAACCCATTCCAGTATTCTTGCCTGTAGAATCCCGTGGACAGAGGAGCCTAGTGGGCTACAGTCCATAGGGTCGCAAACAGTCCAACACAACTGAAGCAACTGATCACGCATGCGTGAAAAAAATCTTTTTTCATATACTTTTTTTGTTTAATATTGGTATTGTGGGCATCTTTCCCCACTCTGTGGGCTGTATTTTCATTCTCCTATGGGCTACTTTTGGTGACCTAATTTCTGAATCTTAATATACCTTGATTTTACTTTTTTTTTTTTTTTTTGGTTGTACTCTGTGCATGTGTGTGTGTTTAAGAGAACTTTGTCTACTCCAAAGTTGTAAAGATGTCTTCCTGTGTGTTCTTTTAAATGCATTATTGCTTTCTCTTTAACATTTAGACCAATAACTTTAAAATTTTTTCATGTTTATAGTGTGAGATGTGTATGGATCAAGCTATATTCTACCCAGATAGTAATCCAACCAGCCCAGTCATTTTTTGAAAAGATCAAGGCTTCTACTTATGACATCGCTCCCATATTTGCAATAAGTCAGTTGATAATACATGTATGAATTTGTTGCTGAACTCTACTCTATTGGTTAGTTTTCCTATACATGGTTTTAACTACCACTAATTATTTTGCAGATATTAAGTAGCTTAATTATTGCAACAATACAGTAAATAGGCATCACTATAACCTCATATTATAGTTGTGGAAAGTGGAGCATTGAGATGTTGTTACTTTACAAAAATCACATTGTTTTAAATCCAATCATATAAGCTCTGATAAAAAATAACAAGGTGAGATGTAGGTTGAAATAGAAAGATAATATAAAGTTAACCCTATAACAATAAGGGCATTATGAACTCCAACCCTGCAGTCAAAAATCTGCTATAACTTTAGAGTCAACTCCCCATACCTAGATGCTGCACCTGTTCAGATTCAAGCAAATGCTGATCATATAGCATGATAGTGAGTACCTAGTGAAAAAAACCCATGCCTAAGTGGACCCACCCAGTTTAAGTGGTGTTATTCAAAGGTCAACTGTATTTAAAGACTGGCTTCAAGAAAATCAAAACTCAACAGCAAATGTAATGTTTAGGTATGAACTGTGAAATATGGAATTAACAGAAGAAAACTCAATGTTCTTTCAATTGTTCATGAATCTATAATTTTTACATCTTAATGTGTACTTTACCTCTACTTTTTGAAAGTATAACTCAATCTCAAGTATTATTTTTATGGAGAAAAGAAAACGGTCCATGTTTCCACATTCCAGGTAGACGTAAAATGTGATAAATATGAAACACTTGTAGTTATTAGCAAGATTTTTATTGGGTTTATAGTGAAATGTTTCTAATATTTAAGAGTTAATGAGAATCAAGAAAATTTAGATATTTAAAAATATCTGTGAATATCATGCAGGAGACTATAGCATTTACATGGAGAGACAAAGTTGAAAGAGTGTATTCTTTATTATTTTGTGTTGTTTTGTTCTTAACTACTTGGAGATGAAAGGTGCTAATGCAGAAGAAAATAAAGCTATAGGGGATAAGTTTGTCTTCAAATTCTATCTGGCTACTTTATGTGTCTGTGACATCTGGGCAATATAGAAACAAACTAAGCTATAGATCACTGAAATTGTCTATATTTAAAAAAGACAAACTTTAATGAGAAAAAGAAAACAGAAATTAGTTTCTGAATTATTTAGAAATTCACAGGAGATGAAAACTGCTTAGTAGTTTCCACTGTGTAGATAATGCATCATGATCAATAGATAAATGCTAACCTTACCTTAAGAGCAAATATAGGAATGCATTATTAAAGAGGAATAAAATTGGTTGACTTCATTATTCCTGCAAATTTAATGGTATGTGTATGGCTTAGGAGCCATACTTAAATTTTAATACAGTCTATTCTAATTGGACTAAAGACGAATCAAAAGAAACTTTATGTGTAGTTGTTCTTCAGGAGACTTTATTAGTTTTAATCAGGGACATTTCTCTCATGCATAGTGAAAACTCAAGTCATGCTTTGTATCTGCAGAGAACTGGGCTTTCTGATAACAGCCTTTTCAGGGAACAGATGTTTAGATCCAGCTCACTTAAATGCTAGGATAAAGATACTGTTCACCTTTACTATTTATTTGTAAATGATTAATTTTAATTTTGAAATATTATTTTTACTTTACAGATACCTAGGTATTCATTATTGAGAATAAGCAAACTAAACATAGATTTAGCTCTTTGCTCTGTTCTTTATGTTTTATTTTCCTTTTGTTCTTTTTTTTAACACTAAAAACATTTTGTATTGGGGTAGAGCCAATTAACAATGTGATAGTTTCAGGTAAATAGTGAAGGGACTCAGTCATACATATACATGTATCTTCTCTCCACCAAACCCCCTCCCATCCAGGCTAGTACATAAGCATTGAGCAGAATTCCATATGCTATACAGTAGGTCCTTGTTGGTTATCAGTTTTAAATATAGCAGTGTGTACATGACCTTCCCAAAGTCCTTAAATATCCCTTCACCCGGGAACCATGAGTTCATTTTCTGTGATCCCTTTCTGTTTTATAAGTAAGTTCATTAGTGTCATTTCTCTTTAGATTCCACATATAAGGGATGTCGTATGATATGGCTATCATCAAAGAATCTATAAACAACAAAGGCTAGAGAGGGTGCGGAGAGAAGGGAACCCTCTTGCACTGTTGGTGGAAATGTAAATTGGTACAACACTACGGAGAACACAGTCACTTAAAAAAGTGAATTTAGAGGTATAATATGACACAACAATTCCACTCCTGGGCATATATCCAGAGAAAAACATGACTTGAAAGGTTACGTGAATCCCAGTATTCATTGCAGCACTGTTTACAACAGCCAAGACATGGAAACGAACTAAATGTCCATCGGCAGAGGAATGGATACAGATGATGTGGTACACACACACACACACACACACACACACACACACACACAATGAATATTCAGTTCAATTCAGTCGCTCAGTCATGTCCGACTCTTTGAGATCCCACGAATTGCAGCATGCGATTCCTCCCTGTCCATCACCAACTCCTGGAATTCACTCAGACTCACATCCATCGAGTCCGTGATGCCATCCAGCCATCTCATTCTCTGTCGTCCCCTTTTCCTCCTGCCCCAATCCCTCTTAGCATCAGAGTCTTCGCCAATGAGTCAACTCTTCGCATGAGGTGTCCAAAGTACTGGAGCTTCAGCTTTAGGATCATTCCTTCCAAACTCAGCCATTAAAAAGAACAAAATAAGGCCATTGGCAGCAACATGGAAGAATCCGGAGAATGTCATATCAAATGAAGTAATTCTCAGAGAAGTAAAAATATTACTATGTTTTTCTTTTTCAGAAATAAATAATTGCAGATATTACCAACTCCCTCCCAGTAATAATCACTCTCCTGAAGTTTGTGTGTATTATTTCATTTTTTAAAAATTAGCTCATAATTATGCATTCGTATAACAATTTATATTGTTTTTCCTTTTATTTGAATGGTTGCACACCATACATGAACTTTTGTAAATTGTTTTTTCTTCCTATATAATATATTTTTACTTTTATTCATGTAGATATATGTAAATTTAGTTTTCTAATGGAGAATTTTCAGTATTTGAAGAAAATAGATCAATTATCTTAATTAATTTGTTTCTACTTTTTCACTACTATAAATACTAAACAATGACCTGCCTCAGCCAAGTAAATTCTTAGTCATATCCTGAAGTATTTCTTAGATACAAAGTTGAATGGAAATTGATTTCAAATGTGGCTGTAGCAATTTATACTTCTAACAAATATGTAAGCCATTCTGTTTGCCCCACATCCTTAGAAAAACTTGGTGCTATCAGATGATAATGTTTGCCATTATGATGGTTTAGAAATGCCAAAATGAAAAATGATCTTTGGTTTGCAGTTCTCTAACTACTAATGTAACGGTGCATCTTCACACAGCTTTATGGGTCTCTTGTTCTTATTTTTTCTGTCAATTTGTTATTGATAGGCTTTCCCATTTTTCTTTTTTGAATTGTTTAAGGTCTATTGGTTGTTGTTATTTTAAGAATTAAGGCAGCATTATTACACATTATAGATAGCAATATTTCTTTGGGTTTTGAAGTGAAAATATCTCTTCCTGGTTTGTACTGTGTTTTAAAATGTACTTAATGTATCTTTTGCACTAAAGAAGTTTTTATATTTCAATGTAAGAAAATTTATATTTTTTCTTGATGTTTATGCTTTATACCATATTTAAATGTGATACAAATCTTTTAATTACACCAATATCATAGTATCCTCAT
>SJYC01021889.1:0-24862 GCA_006408675.1 Madoqua kirkii | reverse complement strand
TGAAGAAAGTAGGGAAAACCACTAGACCATTCAGGTATGACCTAAATCAAATCCTTTATGATTATACAGAAGTGAGAAAGAGATTCAAGGAACTAGATCTGATAGATAAGAGTGCTTGATTCAAGGAACTAGATCTGATAGAGTGCCTGATGAACTATGGACAGAGGTTTGTGACACTGTACAGGAGATAGGGATCAAGACCATCCCCATGGAAAAGAAATGCAAAAAAGCAAAATGGCTGTCTGAGGAGGCCTTACAAATAGCTGTGAAAAGAAGAGAAGTGAAAAGCAAAGGAGAAAAGGAAAGATATAAGTATCTGAATGCAGAGTTCCAAAGAATAGCAAGAAGAGATAAGTAAGCCTTCCTCAACGATCAATGCAAAGAAATAGAGGAAAACAACAGAATGGGAAAGACTAGAGATCTCTTCTAGAAAATTAGAGATACCAATGGAATATTTCATGCAAAGAAGAATACATTAGTTTTGTAAAAAACTGCCAAACTGTTTTCCAAATTTGCTGTACCATTTTGCTTTCCCACCAGTAATTAATGAGAATTCTATTATTCCACATTCTCACCAGCGTTTGTTGTTGTGTTTTGGATTTTGTCTATTCTAAAATCCAAATGTAATAATAGTTCATTCTTGTTTTAATTAGCAATTCCCTAATGGTGTATGATGTTGAACATCTCTTCATACCCTTATTTGCCATCTGTATGCCTTCTTTATGATGTATCTGTTTATGTCTCTTGCCCATTTTTTAATCAGGTTGCTTGTTTCCTTATTGTTGATTTTAGGAGTTATTTGCATATTTTCAGTAACAGTCCTTTATCAGATGTGTCTTTCATAAATATTTTCTTCCAGTCTGTGGGTTATCTTCTCATTGTATTGTCTTTCACAGAGAAGTTTTTAGTAGTAGTGAAGTTCAGTTTAGCAATTATTTCTTCCATGGATTATGTTCTTAATGTTATATCTAAAACATCGCCAAATTCAAAGTGATCTAGGTTTTCTCCCATTTTCTAGGAATTTCATAGTTTTGCATCCTAGGTTCAGGTCTATGATCCAGGTTTTGAGTTGATTTTTATAAAAGTTGTAAGGTCTGTGTCTAGATTCATTTCTTTGCCTGTGACTCTCCAGCTGCTCCAGCACCATTTGTTGAAAAGACTATCTTTGCTCGATTCTATTACTTTAGCTCCACTGTCAAAGATTAGTTGACTAGCATAATTTGAGTCTATTTCTGGGCTTTCTATGGTGTCCCACTGATCTATTTGTCTATTCTTTTACCAATTCCATACTGTTTTGATAACTGTGGTTTGTAGTAAGTTTTGAAGTCAAAAGTGGCGGTCCTCTGACTTTGCTCTTCTCCAATATTCAGTTGGTTATTGCATTTTCTTAAAGAGAAAGGGAATACCAGACACCTTACCTGTTTCCTGAGAAACCTGTCTGTGGATCAAGAAGCAACAGTTAGAATCAGACATGGAACAATGGACTGGTTCAAAATTGGGAAAGGACCACATCAAGGCTGTATTTCATCATGCTGCTTATTTAACTTATATGAAGAGTGCATCGTGTGAAATGCTGGGCTAAATGAATCACAACTGGAATCAAGATTACTGGGAGACAATGTTCACTACAGCACTATTTACAATAGCTACAAAATGGAAGCAACCTAGATGTCTATCAACAGATGAATGGGTAAAGAAATTGTGGTACATATACATAATGGTTATTACTTAGCCATAAAAAGGAACGCATTTGAGTCCGGTCTAAGGAGGTGGATAAATATACAGAATGAAGTAAGTCAGAAAAAGAAAGATAAATACTGTATACTAAAGCATATTTATGGAATCTAGAAAAATGGTACCAATGAATTTATTTGCAAGGGAGCAATGGAGAAACAGACATAGAGAACTGACTTATGGACACAGGGAGAGGGAGGAGAGGATTAGACGTATGGAGAGAGTAACATGGAAACTTACATTACCATATGTAAAATAGCCAATGGGGAACTGCCTTATGTCTCAGGGAACTCAACAGGGGCTCTGTATCAACTTACAGGGGTGGGATGAGGAGGGAGATGGGAAGGAGTTTCAAGAGGGAAGGGATATATACCTTTTGGTATACCTATGGCTGATTCATGCTGATGTTTGACAGAAAACAAAATTTCTGTAAAGCAATTATCCTTCAAAATAAATAAATAAAAAGATTACCTTTTAAACCTCAGATGTGCAGATGATATCACTCTAATGGCATAAAGTGAGAAGAATTAAAGAACCTCTTGATGAGGCTGAAAAGAACAGAGTGAAAAAGCTGGCTTAAAACTCAACATTTAAAAAACTAAGATTGTGGTATCTGGTCCCATCACTTCATGGCAAATAGAAGGAGAAAAAGTGGAAACAATGGCAGATTTTATTTTCTTGGGCTCCAAAATCATGGTGGTGACTGCAGCCATGAAATTAAGATGCTTGCTCCCTGGAAGGAAGGCTATGACAAACCTTGATAACATACTAAAAAACACAGGCATCACTTTACTGACAAAGGTCCATATACTCAAAGTTACGGTTTTTCCAGTAGTCATGTATGGATGTGAAAGTTGGGCCATAAAGAAGGATGAGTGCTGAAGGAATGCTTTCAAATTGTGGTGCTGGAGAAGACTTGAGAGTCGCTTGGACAGCAAGGAGATAAAATCAGTCAACCCTAAAGGAAATCAACCCTGAATATTCATTGGAAGGACTGATGCTGAAAGCTGAAGCTCCAATACTTTGTCCATCTGATGCGAAGAGCCAACTCACTGGAAAAGACTCTGATGCTGGGAATGATTGAGGGCAGGAGGAGGAGGGGGCAGCAGAGGGTGAGATGGTTGGGAGCATTACCGACTCAATGGACATGAATTAGAGCATATTCAAGGAAATAATGAAGGACAGGGAAGCAAGGACCATGGAGTCTCAAGCAGTCAGACATGTAAGTGACTGAACGACAACAAATTGCCTCTCCATATAAACTTTAATCAGTTTACTGATATCTACAAAATAACTTGCTAGAATTTTGATCAGGATTGTATTGAATCTATAGATAAGGTTCATAAGAACTGACATCTTAACAATATTGTTTTCCTTTCCATGAACACGTGATCAGTTCAGTTTCTTAGTCTTGTCTGACTCTTTGCAACCCCAAGGACTGTAGCACGCCAGGCTTTCTTGTCCATCACCAACTCCCAGAGTTTGCTCAAACTCACTCACGTTCATCAAGTCGGTGATGCATCCAACTATCTTATCCTCTGCTGTCTCCTTCTCCTCCTGCCTTCAATCTTTCCCAGCATCAGAGTCTTTTCCAGTGAGTCAGTTCTCATCAGGTGGCCAAAGTATTGGAGTTTCAGCTTCAGCATCAGTTCTTCCAATGAATATTCAGGACTAATTTCCTTTAGGATTGGCTGGTTTGATCTCCTTGCAGTCCAAGGGACTTTCAAGAGTCTTCTCCAATACCACAGTTCAAAAGCACAATTCTTCAGCACTCAGCTTTCTTTATGATCCAATTCTCATATCCATATATGACTACTGGAAACACCATAGCTTTGACAAAATATATCTTTGTTGGCAAAGTAATGTTTCTGCTTTTTATATGCTGTCTAGGTTGGTCACAGCTTTTCTTCTAAGGAGCAAGCGTCTTTTAATTTCTTGGCTGCAGTCACCGTCTGCAGTGATTTTGGAGCCAAAAAAAAATAAAGTCCGTCACTGTTTTCATTGTTTCCCCATCTATCTGCTATGAAGTGATGGGACTGGATGCAATTGAGTTTTAAGCATCACTCTCTTCTTTCACTTTCATCAAGAAGCTCTTCAGTTCCTCTTTGCTTTTTGCCATAAGGGTGGTGTCATCTGCATTTCTGAGGTTATTGATATTTCACCCAGCAATCTTGATTCCAGCCTGTGCTTCATCCAGCCCAGCATTTCACGTGATGTACTCTGCATATAAGTTAAATAAGCAGGATGACAATATACAGCCTTGACATACTCCTTTCCCAATCTGGAACCAGTCTGTTGTTCCACATCCAGTTCTAACTGTTGCTTCTTGACCTGCATACAGATTTCTCAGGAGGCAGCTCAGGTGGTCTGGTATTCCCATCTCTTTCAGAATTTTCCACAATTTGTTGTGATCCAGCCAAAGGCTTTGGTGTAGTCAATAAAGCAGGTGTTTTTCTAGAACATGGAATATATCTCCATTTATTTCTTCTTTGATATATTTTATCAGTTTTATAGTTCTCCTCATATAGATATCTCTCATAGATATTTTATGAGATTTGTATTTAATTTTTACAGTTTTGATGTAAATGGTAGTACGTTTTTAATTTCAAATTTCCCTTGTTCACTGCCGGTATACAGGAAAGTGGTGACTTTTGTAAAGTGACCTTGCATCCTACAATATTGCTATTATTACTTATTAGTATTTTGGGGGGTTGCTAATTCTTTTGGATTTTTTCTGCATAGGCTATAATGACATCTTTGAGTAAAGATTTTATTTCTTCTTTCCTAATCTGTATATTTTTTCTTGCCTAATAACATCAGCTAGGACTTCCAGTACAATGCTGAAAAGCACTGGTAAGAGAGGATGTCCTTGACTTGTTCCTGGTCTTTTTGTTGTTTTTCACCGTTCTCTCCAGAACGGTGAAAAACTGTGAACTCAGAAGTTCAAAATTAAGGTGTCTGCAGGACACACTGTCTTAAATGCTGTCGGAAAAAACTGTTCTGTGCCCTTCTCTTACCTTCTGGTGTTCACTGATTTGCAGTTGCATAACTCCCATAGTCTCACAGTATTCTTCCTCTGTCTTCACATCTTATGAAGATATTACTTATATCAGACTAAGGGCCCACCCTACTTTCTATGATCTCATCTTCACTGATTACATCTGCAATGACTTGATTTTCAAATAAAGTCACATTCTGTAGTGGCATTGGGAGCTTCAACACATCTTTTTGGAGGACCCAATCCAACCTATAAAAAGTCTTTACTATGCAGGTAAAACTATGCTAAGTTGCTTCAGTCATGTCTGACTCTACTGATTGCAGCCTGCTAGGCTCCTCTGTCCACGGGATTCTCCAGACAAGAACTGGGAATGGGTTGCCATTTCCTTCTCAGAGATCTTCCCAACCGAGGAATTGAACCCACGTCTCTTTTGTCTCTTTACCACTAGCACCACCTGAGAAGTCCAAGTAAAACTGACAGATTAGTAAAACAAAAACAAAAAAACCCACAAAAAATCCACCAGGACAAGAATAGGATATTAACTCTCATAAACTATACACACACACACACACACACACACACTCACACAGATATAGCACACTACATTTAAGAATTCATGAATCTTTCCTCTAACCCTGTTCCTCCCCAAGACATCCTCATATCAATGACTGATGGCAACCTGCATCCAGTTGCTAGGGACAAACCAAGGCATCATTCAGGAATTCCCCCTTCCCCTCATTAACCACAACCAAGGATCAGGACTGTAACCAAAAGTAGGGTCTGGCTGCTTGTCATTCAAAAAGTCAATAAAGAGGCAAGGTTGTTGGAAAGGAAAGTTTGCTTTATTTTGGATGCCAGCAGCTACGGCATGGAGGTTGTAGAGGGTGGACACCTGTCCAAAGGCCAACTCCGCCTCCTGAAAATCAGTGGACAAGAGCTTTTATAGGCTGAGGGAAAGGGCTACATGCAGAAACTGTACAGTCAGCTCTGACAATCAGCTTGAAAGTGGTCATCAGTGGTCTGTCTGATCAGTGTCACCTTGATTGTTTTAAGTACAGTTAGTCTTCAGTTTCAGGGTTGGTTTGTTCTCACTTCTTTGAAGCCAATTCTTGGAATTGTGGCAGCTTATGTCGTTTCCCTGGTGGCTCAGAGGTTAAAGTATCTGCCTGCAGTGCAGGAGACCTGGGTTCGATCCCTGGGTCAGGAAGATCCCCTGGAGAAGGAAATGGCAACCCACTCCAGTATTCTTGCCTGGAGAATCCCATGGACAGAGGAGCCTGGTGGGCTACAGTCCACGGGGTCACAAAGAGTTGGACACAACTGAGTAACTTCACTTCATCTCATGGTTACAGTCTGGTCATTACGTGGTTAACTTCTACCTGGCTGGGGTTTCAGTAACCATAAGACAGCTCACAGGATTTGGCTCAGAATGTTATCTATAGTGCCTGAGAAGGAAGGAGAGGTCCTTGACTTTGTTTACGGACTAAATTATTATTACTTGGTCTCCTTGACTGCTTTCCTTTGTTTCTGCATGTTCTCACTTCTCTGATTAAACTTACTATGTAGCTAAAGTTTTTCCACAGACAAAAGGCAGGCAGAGGACGTACAAGGCAATGACCTCAGGGTCCTGTTGTTTTATGACCAGTTGATTTTACTTCATTGGTACCTTCCATATCCCTCCAGTTATCTAGTCACACCACCTACAAAGCTACAATGATCTCTGGTCTGGACTACTGCTGCAACCTCCAAGGCAAATCTCTTTGATTCCACTTTTGTTCCCTTACAGTAAAGTGAAACTGGTTTGTATGGGACAGTTTCAGTTTTAACTTGTTGTTTGACACCCTGTCCAGTTAGTATCCTCTTTCATTTGCAAAAGGATTCCCATCTGGATGTTAAATTATATGGTCACCCTACCTTACAGTCTTTTCTTCTCACAGTAGCTAAAGTCACTTTTTTAAATGTAAATTAGATCATGTTATTCCCCTGCTTAAGATCCTTCAAAGATTTCTTATTACATAAGAATAAAATCCAAATTCCTTATCGTGGTCTACAGGCCTTATACAATCTAGTCCACCTACTTCTCATCGCTTTCAACTCTGTCCATCACCTACATTCTAGCCCCACTGGCCTTCTGATTCCTCCAGTTAGTCATGCGCCTTCTTATTTCCAATCTTTGCTTTTTGGCTACACCCTTTGCTGTTACTTTATTCCCCAAGATCTTCTCCTAACAAATCTGTCATTTTGTTCTCAGATCAAATATTAATTATTCAGAGAGGCCTTCTTTGAAGAACAATCTAACGTTCCCAAGCCCACCCAAGTTGCTCTCTGTTATATTGTTCACTTATTTCTTTGTTTATTGCTATTTCCCCACTAGAACATAGGTTCACTTTCACCTTGTTCACCTTTGGTACCCAGGGACAGAGCACTGTGCTCAACAAATATTTAATGAGAGAATGAATCACTACCTACAACCAAAGGGAAAAAATTAAAAGCATGACAGCTCACAGAATCTAGCTATCAAACCAGCAAATACTGAAAAACCAAAAATGCCTTACTTTTCTTTCTAACACTCTGTGTATCATCTGACAGGACACCTATGTGATTGTTTTCTCTTTGTCTCCCTCTGACTAAAATAAAATCTCCACAAAAATGGGGACTTGGTTTTGTATTTTTAGCTGCATTCTTAGCAACTGTATGCCAACAAGAGTGTCTGGCATATAGTAAGTGTTCCATAATTATTTACATATTTGGTGAATTGATGGTATCTAGGGGTGAGTAAGTAGTAGAGAAAGGGGTATGGTGAGAATATAATTGGTGTACAATTTCTGTAGGAAATTTGACAATATATATCAAAAGTCCCGGAAGAGGGCATACCTTTAGACTTAGCAATCTCACTTCTAAGAGGAACTTATCCTAAACAAACAAATGAACAAAGGTACAAAGATTACTTATGAGGAAACTCTGACTTGTTTTATAATAGAGAAAATTTAGAAATGGCAGCATAATACCCATTTATAGGAAAAGGTACATGTAATTATAAATCTGTATAATGAAATACATTATAAATATTGGTGAAAATGTATATTTGTTGATATAGAGAAGTGTATTAAGACAAAAAGGCAAACCAAAGAAAGAAGTATAGCAAGATTTCATTTTTGCAAAAACACAGTGGGAGATACATGTGTGTTTGAGCGCACACTGGCACTCACAAAGAAAAAGTTTAGGCAGGCATACTTCAAAATGTTAGCATTGGTTATGTTTGTATGGCGAGATTACGGTAATTTAAATTTTCTTTTGTATACATTTCTCAACTTTGTAATTAGGCCAACCAAAATTAGCTGAACATGTTCTGCTTTTATAAGTGTGTGGGTAGGGGGAGAGGAGGAAGCAATAACTATTAAAAACACAGACACATTTCATCAACTTACTGAAGTCTAAAGCCCAGGTTAAGATCAGTTCAGAAACATCAAGTTCAGCATAGGAGGTGGCTTTCTGATTTCCTGAATTCAAGCAAGTTGTTTCCCCTCAGTCAATATTTGCAAAAAAAAAAAAAAAATCACAAAACTTGTTTATTTCATTGCTTGCCAAGTTTGAGAAAACAGCATAAAGTGTAGCAAAAGCTATCATTTATGCTGGGCACTATCCTTGCACTGTTTCATTAAAAACCTTCTAATGGTCCTGCCAGGTAGATACTGATGTTCTCAAATGCAGAAGCTGAAAGAGACAACAGAACTTGCCAAAGCTCCCAGTGCTGTTGGGCAGATTGGGAAGTAGAGTTGGGGGAGTTCCTGATTTAAACAGAGGTTTCACTGACCTCAGGGCCTTGAGGAAAACCTGGACAAAAGTGCTTGAGAGTCTCTTAATGCCTCTGATATTGTGTGGTTATGCTACCACTCTTATAACTTACAAGAAGGATAAAAGGAGAACCAGCCAGGAGTGCTGAGAAAGCTGGAAAAATATCTGGAGAAGTGAATTTACATTGGGTGCTACTCTGGAACGTACCTTTCTATTCTCTTCAGTTCTAAACGGCTCCCACTCAAAATGCTTGACTGAGTGGTCACAGAGGAGGAGGGGAAGTTTGTGAGCACCCTTATGTATGTGCAAGGAAGGTTATAGCACATATTACAGACTTGGCTAAGGATGACATCTGGATACTTGAAGAAGGAAGCTGGCTCAGGATGACGGGAGGTGGACACCACTTGGGAGGAAAAAGCAAAGTTGGTAGGAAGTAAAAAGTTAAAAGGGGACTGAGAGAAGGAGGAGGAGGGAAGAGGCAAAACTAGGAGAGGCAGTTGAGGGTTATTCTGCAGTACTTTTTCCTTCTACCTTTTTTCTTTCTACATTCTTTCCCTTGATTATCTCAATCATAATTAGACCTTCAGTGCTTCTTTCTATTTAGATAATTACCAAATGTCTCCAAACCTGACTGTTCTCCAGAGTTCAAGTCCTCTGAGGCCCAAACTGAATGCAGCTTTTCTGCCACCTCAAGCCTGCTTGTTATATTCACTCTCACCATCAAACGACTGTCTGAACTGCTCTCTCCCCCATTCCATCAACCATTCTTTCATCCAACAAATATACCTAGTATGTCCCCCACACTGTACTAGGGACATCCAGTCACTTTCACCTTGAAAATCTCTTGTCTGTCCATCTCTTCTAAATTATTTACTGAAAGTTATAGAGGATTCCTCTTGCTTGAACCATGGCAACACAGCAGTATAAGTTAATTGGTTTTGCATGCCATTCATTCCTATAGTGACCTCCTAGATTTAACACTATACCTGAGACACAGAAATGGCACACAGTGGAGGCTTAGGGACTAAAAACGCTGGGAAGGGGATTGGAGGAGCAGAAGCTGGACTTGTCTTGATTAAGTATTTACACAGGAAGAAAGGCGTTTACAAATAACATCAGCTTGACAATTCTGTTATTTCTGGGGTGTGGCTTTAGGAGGCTAGGAAGATTGTTGGAAGTCTGATGTTGAGAGTCTCCAGTACCGAAAAAGCCCCGCCCACCTCCCCATCCTTTGAGTATTCTATAGCTACTTGTTGATTCTATCACCTTCTATGACAGAAGCCAGGAATGTGTTCTTCTTCGTATCCCCAGCTCTTAGTACACCTGGCTCATTGTAGGGGCTCAATAAATATCTGTGGAGGATTCTAGAAAGGCAGGGACCATAGATGTTTTATTCACCACTTTAGGCAGAAGGACAAAGACTAACGAGCCCGAGAGGTAAAGAAATCATGGATGTTTCCCTCCCTATTCCTTTAGAGCTTGGTAAATGTTTGTGAAGCGCCATAAACCGCGCTCCCGCACAACTCCAAAATCCGGCCCCTCGCTCGACTGCCAGGCCCTGGAGCTTGGCCACCGTCGGGCCCAGGCCCCAGCTTCCCTTCCTCCCCGCCCGGGCTCCTGTTACCTCCTTGCACACATCTGTACACACCACAGGCCAAACAATTACACGCACCCGCAAGCCCGCCTCGAGGTCCGGGTCTCCCCAGAGGACCCCGTGTGCCCCCGGCCCCCGCCCAAGGCTCGGGCAGCCCGCGGCCTGGCCTGAGGACCGCCGCCGGCTGTGGGCTCCAGCGGCCCCCGCACCTGGCGCGCCAGGACCTCGACCATGTGCCCGGCGGCCACTCACCAGCCTCAGCCGCTCTAGGGCTTGAGCGCGGAGCCCAGGAGGCCCAGCGTCTCGACCCGGGGCCCGCCGCGCTCCTCGGGGCGGGACACACCGGGAAGGCGGGAAGCGGCTGCAGCTGTGAGGCGCCCGGGGGCGGGCGGCGGAGCCGCGGAAAGCAGCGGGCTGGGCCGAGGGCTGTGCGAGCGGCGGCGGGCTCCGGCCGCAGCGGGGCTCGGCGAGCCGCGGCTCCCTCACTCACCACAGTCCGGCGGGGCAGCGCGCCGGGGGTCCGGGATAGGGCCCGGCGGAGCCTCCGCGCCCGGCCCGAGCGGGTCCCCCCGGAGCTCTCGGAGCCGCTGTCGTCCGAGATCACAATGAAGTCCTCCATGGCTGCGGACCGGCCGAGACAGCGCGCGGGCGACCAGCGACCCTGGCGGCAGCGACTTCGGTTCCTGCTGCTGAGGTGGGGGCAGACGACAGCCAGAGCTATCAGTCCGCCGGCCCCGCCCCTTCCCGCCCCGCCGGCCCCGCCCCCTGCCCTCCGGAGGCCCCGCCCCCTGGCGGCGGGCTGCCGACTCTGGGCCGCCGTCACGGTACTTGGCAGTGGTCCTCGTCCTCCCTTCCGGAGGAGGAAACGGAGAAGGGGGAAAGATCAAGTCGCAGCCGGCTTGGGCTGGTGTTGGGGCCGGGCGTGCGGGACGCTGAGGCTATGAGGGCTTTCCCCGCTGCTTCCAACTGACTCCTGTGTGAAGTGAGGTGTGAATAGGCCTTTCTGACCACCATAAAGGGCTTCAGCGGACTCACCCGGAGAGGCCCTTTGAGTATGGGACCCAGGCTTGGACTGGCGGGGTGCGGTTAGGTGGGGGGAGGTTGACTGAAGGTGGGTGAGCTGGCCTTTGGTTGAGCAGGGGGAGAAAGGCCCCCTTCTTTGTACACACATGCAGGCCCCTCTGTAGGATCACTTCCCTGAAGTGGAATTACTGAGTCGAAGGCGCTGTTGCTGTTGTTTTTGATAAGTGAGGCAGAATACTAAGTTTTACCAATTTGCGGGTTTCACCAACAATCAATGTCACTCAGGAATTTAAACTGAGATTTAGAGATTTGTTCAGTTGATAGCAGGATCAGAGATTGGGGAAAAATGCACAAAGAGAAGCAGTGAAGGAGCAGACAGTTGTGAATAGTCAGATGTAATGAAGAGCAAAAAAGATAACCCAGTGGACGGAGAAGTGGTCAGTAGTTGGTATAGCATAGGAATTGTGTTACAATAAATGTGGAGTATTGACCCAATCTTGCTGCTCAGGCTCTAGCAACTTGGCAGCATGTTATTAACAGATGCAAAGGAAAATGAGTTTATCAAAAAGGGGATTGGTTCCTAAAGGAATGGCCATCAGGTGCTATCTAAGCCCCTTCTAGAGCAGCGATTCTCAAACCTTAGTGAGTACCAGAGTCACCCACCAGGCTTGTTAAAACAGACTGGACCCCAGTCTGTTAAAAGTCTTGTTAAAAGTCTGGACCCCACCCCAGACTTTCTGATTTAGTAGGTTGAGGTGGGACCACCCAAATTCATTTTTAATGAGACCCCAGGTGATGTCAGTGTTGCTATTGTTGGGTCCACTGCATCGAAAACCCACAGGTCAATGGCCAACAGATTTCAGATGTTCTGGTGGTATGTTTGAAATCATCCTTGTGAAGGGATTTGTTAAGTTTTTTATCTTCACCAAATGCCATTAAATGTTTAGTTTAACTTCTTTTTGGGTTTCTGTGACTCGCACCTCTGTTACGACTTCTTTTCATTCTCGTTAGCTGACTTACTTAGTAAGTCCTCTAACTTACTCCTTAAATCATAGAGTTCCTCATGATCTTTGCATACTCTGCCTACACAATTGCAACCATTTCCAATGCTGATACTTTTTATGGTGGTGACTCCCATATGTTTATCTTCAGCCCAGTCCTGTCTTCAGAGTTCTGGAGGTATATATCCAAATGTCTGTTGAGCCTCACGAGCATCTCAAGTTAAGTATGTCCAAAAGTGAACTCAAAAATACCTGTCCCCTACCCTGTGAACTCCCGGAGTTGGTGATGGACAGGGAGGACTGGCGTGCTGTGATTCATGGGGTCGCAAAGAGTCGGACATGACCGAGCGACTGAACTGAACTGAACCCTGTTCTCCAGAAATAAAACCTGTTTCTTCTCTGTATTTCCTCCTTCAGTGACTGGTGGTACCACCAGCCAGTAATTGCTCAAGTCAGAAATCTGAGCTTTATGCTCTCAACAAATCCTATCTCTTTTACCCCCTAAATAATTCTTGCACTCACTTGCATCTTTAGGTTTCTCACCTTAGCTCTTGCTCCTGCTATGTAGGGATGAGGAGAAGGGAGAAAGAATGTTCTCTGCAAGACTGTCTATGAAGAGTTGTCTGCTCATTTTCTTCTGGTTTTTGCTACTTCAGTAACAGTTCTCCTAATGTGTCAGAAATCCAGATACCAGCTCTCTTACTTGGACTGGGAACGTTCTTGCTTTCTGGGGCCTCCCCTGTGCACTCTCTAATGTAGGAGGGGTCAATCTCAACTCTTTCTCCCGGGACATCCCCATCAGTCCCTGCCAGGGGTAGTCTAACATGTAGCCTTTTGTTGTTGGGAGATCCTTGTCTAGAGGAGCTTTGTGGGGAGCAATAGCAAGGGACTGAAGTCTCGGCCATCTTCTGTGCTTCCAGTTGACTCATGCATGGAGAATGTACATGGGTAACTCAAGGAGGAAAGGAATGCAGGCAACTCCCATCTTGGTGCCCTTCTGTAAGCATCAACTAGCTCTCCCCACCCTTCCTTCACCACAAAGGTTATCAGGGGCTTGTTGAGGCAATAGTTTAGTGACTTTGAGACAGGGTCTCATCTTTGGGAGTAGAGAGTAGTTTATTGCATTTTAAACTGTGGGAAGGGATTGGAGAACAAGATGAATGGCTTGCATCTTTAGCTAGGGAAAAGCAAATGGATGGTTGCTATCTACAATAAGTGATGTTCATTCATGGATATATGAAATAATTGGAAAAAATTCAAATACCTACCTCTGTTGCATAAAATATGATAACATGATAAATATTAGTAGCTGACTTTCAAGCATATAAATGTGATAAGACTTTAGGGGTATAGCAGTTTTATGATTGAATGTATCTTTCTCATCAGCCATCCTGCCTGAAACTCAAGAAACATAGAACCCCTGGTAATGTAATGTGAGTACACTTGCAAAGTTCCTTGTCCTTAGCTGGCACCCTAAATGGATGAATCTTGGCCCCGAGGTTGCCTTTCGTAAAACCATAAGTAGTGTCACTTATGTTTTCTTGGCCATCCGGGATCTTTCTTGAAGTAGGCTGTTTACTCAAGACTTCCAAATTTATGATGATGTCTTTTTCAGAAATTAGTATGTACGTGTATTTTTCTTTTTCTTCTGGGTGACTTATTTTTTCCAGATTTAATGAGATACAATTGACATATAACGTTGTGTAAGTTTTAAATGTATGATGTTTTCATGTATGTATATGTTGAGAACTGTTTGCCACAATAAGGTTAGTTAACACATCTTTTCCCAGGTAGCACTGGTGATAAAGAACCCACTTGCGGGAGACGTAAGAGATTTGGGTTCAACCTCTGGGTCAGGAAGGTTCCCTGGAGGAGGGTATGGAAAATCCACTCCATGCCCCACTTCATGTATTCTTGCCTGAAGAAACCCATGGAGAGAGGAGGCTGGCAGTCTATGGTCCATTGAGTCACAGAGAGTCAGGGACAACTGACTTTTTTTTTTTTTAAACACATAGCACAGTACATCTTTTACATCACATAATAACCATTTTGTTTTTGTTGTTATGGTGAGAACAGTAAAGAAATGTTCAAGTATATCATACAGTATTGTTATCTGTAGTCATCATGCTATGTATTAGATCACTGGAAATTATTCACCTTATAATTGAAAGGTTGTAATTTTAACCAACATCTTCCCCAGTCCCCAGACACCAGCAGCCCCCATTCTATTCTCATTTTCTGCAAGTTTGCTGTTTTTATATTTCACGTGTAAGTGAGATCATAGAGTATTTATCTTCCTCTGTACAACTATTTCACTTAGCATAGTGCCCTCAAGATCTATCCATATGGTCCCAATTGGTAGGATTTTCTTCTTTTTTTTTTATGGCTGAATAATATTTGTGTGTCTGTTTTGCAAGGTGACACTTCCTCATGACTTATTCCCCTCAGTCATACATAAATTGGGAGGATAATGCAGCCATTTATTCCTCAAGTGTATACCCTAATGAATCAGTTCCCACTAGATGCCAGGCATGTTGTTAGGGGTTGGGAATGCAACAATGAGCAAGACAGCCCTGGCCTCAGTCTCCACAGTGTTTTGTTGTTGTTCAGTCACTCAGCTGAGTCCAGATCTTTGGAACCCCCATGGACTGCAGCACGCCAGGCATCCCTGTCCTTCACCATCTCTTGCAGCTTGTTCAAACTCACGTGCATTACGTTGGTGATACCATCCAACCATCTCATTCTCTGTCATCCCCTTTTCCTCCAGCCTTCAATCTTTCCCAGCATCAAGGTCTTTTCTAATGAGTCAACTGTTCACATCAAGTAGCCAAAGTATGGAGCTTCAGTTTCAGCATCAGTCCTTCCAGTGAATATTTAGAACTAATTTCCTTTAGGATTCACTGGTTTGATCTCCTTGCAGTCCAAAGGACTCTCAAGAGTCTTCTCCAACACCACAGTTCAAAAGCATCAGTTCTTTGGTGCTCAGCCTTCTTTATGGTCCAACTCTCATACCCATGCATGACTACTGGAAAAACCATAGCTTTGACTAGACAGACCTTTGTTGGCAAAGTAATGTCTCTGCTTTTTAATACATTGTCTAGGTTTGTTATAGCTTTTATTCCAAGAAGCAAGTATTGCTACAGAGTTTAGCAATAAAGAAAAAGTATCTCTTGTCTATGAATGAAGAAAAGAAATCCTGATCCCTTACTCTCTTTTTCTGAAATAATTTTTAATTAAAAATTTATAGTACATGAAAAAATAATATGTAAAAATGAAAATCAAAGCCGCAGTGAGATACCATTTCACACCATTACAGTGGCTTATTATTTTAGAAAAGAAGTGAGGATGAGAAACAAGTTTTGGCAAGAATGTGGAGAAATTGGAACCCTCAATCATGGGAATGTAAAATGGTGCACCTGCTGTGGAGAACAGTTTGGCAGTTCCTCAAAAAGGTAGAATTACTATATGAACCAGCAATTCTAGATATTTTCCCAAAAGCATTGAAAGCAGAAACTCAAACAGATACTTATCCACCAATCTTCATAGTATTATTCATAATAGCCAAAGGTAGAAATCAAGTGTTCATCAACAGATAAATGGATAAACAACATGTGGTATATCCACATAATGGAATTCTACTCCGCCTTAAAAAGGATGGAAAATATGACATTTGCTACACCATGGATGAAAATTGAGAAACCTATGTTAAATATAATAAGCCTGTCAAAAGGGACAAATATTTTATGATTCTACTAATATGAGTTACCTTTAATAGGTAAATTCATAAAGACAGAAAAATATTGGTTATCAGAGGTAAGGGGAAGGGAAATGGGGAGTTATTTAGTGGGGGCAGAGTTTCTATTTGGGATGATGAAAAACTTCTAGAAATGAAGAGTGGTGAAGTTTGTGTAACACTGTGACTTTACTATACTAATGAATTGTGCATGTAAAAATGGCTATAATGTGAATTTTATGTGTATTTTAATCACAACATATGAATACTTTCCTTTTACTAGAAACTTAAAATATTATAGACAAGGTTAGAGCCCTCTTTGACCACTTCCTTCATCCTGATTCTAGTCACCCCTATTCAGTGCTTCTGTGCTTACTTTGCTAGAGGTTTTTTTTTTTTTTAATATTTATCTGTATTCATATGTACTTACCAAAATGCTATGTATTTTCAACTTTATTCAAAAAACATATCTGCTTTAGTATGGAGATGTGAATCCATGGTTTGTAGTGAAAATGTTCTAAGCAGCAAGGCTACCTGGCTTATTAATGGAGACTTTTTTTTTTTGACGGATATACATCTTTAAAAGTTTTTTTTTTTTCTTTTTTTTTTTGTTGTTGTGGCAGGGTTAGTAGCCTGCAGACCCACTTTTGTTTATGCTAAAGCTGGCCAGCTCAGGTTTCACTCCTGCCCTAGGGAACATTCTGTTCTCCTTGCTGAATTCCAGGTATAGACTCCCAGTTTTGGGTCACTGCTCTCTTTTGCACAGGGCTGCTTTAGTAGGCAGTCTCTCAGTGTGCATAACTTTACTTAAATCATTTTCTTTTCCTTTTCCCATTTCTATTATAGCTTCTAGTTTGCAGAAATATCAAGTAGATGTCAGAATTTATATTGAAAACTTGTTATCTTCTGTGTTCAAAGATGATGCATCCTCATTCTGAGAAAATTAAGGCAATTTAGACTGGTTGCAAAGCAGAATGTATATGCATTTTGATAAGCTTTCCAGACATTTCTTAATGTAATTACCCACAGGTACCAACATATAATTTTACATAAGTAGGATCATACTATGCACATTGTATTGCAATTTGCTATTTTAAATTAAAAAAGGAAATCTGTGTAGTTTTCTGTGTCCGTGAATAGATATACAAACCCATTTTTGACTCACAACAATACTTTTAAAAATAGAATGGGATTTGCTCTTATTCTATAGAAAACACAAAGAAGCAAACATTCTCCCAACCTTGAATGCCTACAGGGAACAGTTTGTTAAAGTAAAAGAAACACATCTATGAGATTAAAAAGTTCATGCTACAAAAAGTTCCCTTTTTTGGGGGGTGGCTTCCCTTGTGGTTCAGCTGGTAAAGAGTCCGCCTGCAACACGGGAAACCTGTGTTCGATTCCTGGGTTGGGAAGATCTCCTGGAGAAGGGAAATACTACCCACTCTAGTATTCTGGCCTGGCGAATTCCATGGACTATCCAGTCCATGGGGTCGCAAAGAGTCGGACACTACTGAGCAACTTTCACTTTCAAAAAGTTATAAAATAAAAAATGAACATTGAGAGCCACCCTCCCTTTCTTAGTTCATTTACCCAAGGCTAAAATGCCTTTCTTAGTTTCTTGTAATCCTTCAAAACATACAAAATTATTTACATATACTTATTTCTGTCTCATTTTTGTCTTTAATACAAAAGATCATAGTATACAGTTACTTACTTTGCTTTTTATCATTTAATACATTATGAGGTTAGTTCCCTAACAGGAAGGTATAAAATATAATATAGTGTAATATAATACGCATACATGCTACATCACTTCAGTTGTGTCCAACTCTTTGCAACCCTGTGAACTATAGCCTGCCAGGCTTCTCTGTCCATGGGATTCTCCAGGCAAGAATACTGGAGTGGGTTACCATGCCTTCCTCCAGACCTTCCTGACCCAGGGATCAAACCTGCATCTCTTACGTCTCCTATAATTGTAGGTGGGTTTTTTTTACCACTGGTGCCACCTGGGAAGCCTATAATATTACATACAATAAATATATTTCTGGGCTGCTAAAAAAAGTCAGTTGTTAGAATGTGCCACAGTTTATTTAATCAGTTTCCTATCATGGTAATTTTGACTGTTGCTAGAGTTTTCCTTGTTTGTTTAATGTAGGTTTTGATTTTACTGTTACAAATAATATTACAAGAATACCTATGTACTTATGTTACCAAGTCCAAGCTTGTTTCTCTGGCCACACAACAGGCCAATGAATTGGAGACGAGGTGTTGAGGCAAAGTATGTGACTTTTTTGCATTTGCAATGAAAAGCAAGTCGAAGAAACGATTACAACATAGAGTCATCTCTTCAACATTTATCTTAAGAAGTCTTGTCAGCATATCCACAGAGAGAATCCTAAGCAGTGAGGACTGGGTTAAAGGATGTATGTGTCTTACATTTTGAACGAAATTACCAAATTATTTTCTAGAAAGCTTGTATATAATATGCCAACAAAAGTATCTGAGGACTTGTCTCCTAAAATTCCACAAGCACTGGTTATCAAAAGTTTTAGTTGTTGCCAATCAAATACATTAAAATTAGTATCTTGTTCTGATTTGCATTTACTATATTATGAATGAAGCTGGGATACTTTAAAAATGTTCATTGGCCATTTGTAGTTTGTTCCTTGAAATGTTTATTCACTGTGGTTTTCTCCTGGGCTGTTCATCTTTTTCAAGATAGCGGAGGAACAGGAAGGGGAGACCACTTTCTCCCCCACAAATTCATCAAAAGAACATTTGAATGCTGAGCAAACTCCACAAAACAACTTCTGAATGGTATCAGAGGGCATCAGGCACCCAGAAAGTCAGTCCATTGTCTTTGAAAGGAGTTAGGACAAAATATAACAGATAAAGAGAGGCAAAAGAATTAGGGACAGAGACCCGTCCTGGGAAGGGAGTCTTCAAAGAGAAGTTTCCAAACACCAGGCAACTCTCTCACAGGCAGGTCTGTGGGGAGTTTTGCAATCTCAGAGGGCAACATAACTGAGAGGAAAAATAAATAAAACCCACAGATTATGTGCCTAATGGCAACTCCCAGCGGAGAAGTAGCCCAGACGCTGGCATCCACCACCAGCAAGGGGGGGCTGCACAGGGAGGCGCGGGCCGCATGGCTTAGGGTCAGGACCAGGCCTGAAGGCCCCCAGGGCAATCTGAGGGAGCTAACGTGAGAGAGCAACCCAAAGTGTGGGGTAACCAGAGGGAAAGAGAGAGAGGAAAGAGAGAACGTTTCCATGAAAATCTCTAACCTAAGGCACTGTTGGCGGCTCACAGAACAAAGGACTGAGCGAATACCAGAGGAGAGCTAGCCGGCTGCGGACTGGCCCATCCCCTGCTGGAGGCAGGGAGGCAGGCGAGGCTGCCAGAGCTGGAAAGGGGCGACCTCTCCCCAGAGACGGCACCCTCTACCAAGCTGCGAGCAGGCTCCCAGGTGCTAACCAAGACTTCCTGGGATTCTGGACGGTTGACATCCGCCAGGAGGGTCGTAGCCAGAGATCAGCGCCCCAGAGGAGACACGGGCACACCTGAGATGCCGCTCCTGCTGTGCACCCAGGAAACCAAGCGGCTGGGACAGAGGAAGTGATGAGACTCACTGGCCCACCTAGGGAGAGTGCACTCGCCAAGCACCTGGCCGCCTGAGCTGCTCGGACCTGGGAAGGGCACAAAACGCAGGGCCAATTGAGTCTGTGCCTTTGTGGAGTACCCAAGAACCTGAACCTGAGCAGCTTAGACCTGAGAAGTGCACGCAACCCAGAGCCTGCTTTAGGCAGTTCCCCTGCAGAGCAACCTGGAGCTTGAGCAGTGTAGACTGGGAAAGCACAAATGCTGTGAGTGGGGGCAAACCCAGTGTGGTCCAGACACTGTGAGCACTCCCCAGCCACGCCAGTGACATTTGTTTGCAGTGTTCCTCCCTCCCCACAGCAGGACTGAACAAGTGAGCCTAAATGAGTGACCACCTTTGCCCCCTTGTGTCAGGGTGGAAATTAAGCACTGAAGAGACTTGCAAACAGAAGAAGCCAAAATAAACAGAGGGAACCGCTTTGGAAGTGACAGGTGCAACAGATTAAAACCCTGTAGTTAGCACCAACTACATTGAAAGGGGCCTATAGATCTTGAGAAGTATAAGCTGGAACAAGGAACTATCTGAAACTGAACTGACTCCACACTGCCTGCAACAGCTCCAGAGAAATTCCTAGGTAGAGTTTTACTATTATCATTTTTTAAATTAAAAAATTTATGTTAATTTTAAGTCCTCTATTACTCCTTTAATTTTCATTTTTATAACCTACTATTACTTTGCAAAAAAAAAGACCCTATTTTTAAAGTAAACTTCATATATTGATTTTTTTTTAATATTGTAATTTTTAGAGTCTAATGTCTACTCTAGATTTTTAATCTTTGCTTTTTTGTATTTGTTATCAATTTTGTACCTTTAATAATCCAATTTTCAATATTCATCTTTACTTAGGAGTGTGATTACTGGCTTGATTACTCTCTCCCCCTTTTGACTCTCCCTTTTCTCCCCCAGGTTACCTCTATCTCCTCTTGCCCCGTTCTCTTCTCCAAACACTATGAATCTCTTTGTGTGTTCCAGGCTGTGGAGAACACTTAGGGAACTGATTATTGGCTAGATCTGTCTCTCTCCTTTTGATCCCCCCTTTTATCCTCCTGGCCACCTCTGTCTTCTTCCTCCCTCTTCTCTTCTCTGAGTATCTACATGAACATCTCCGAGGGATCCAGACTGTGGAGAGCACATAGGGAAGTGATTACTGGCTAGCTTGCTCTCTTCTCTTTTGATTCCCCCTCTTCTCCTCCTGGTCACCTCTATCTCCCTCCTCCCTATTCTCTTCTCCATGTAACTCTGCATCTCTCTGGGTGTCCCTCACTGTGGAGAAACTTTTCATCATTAACCTAGGTGTTTTTATCATCAGTGCTGTATAGATGGAGAAGTGTTGAGGCTACTGTGAGAATAAGACTGAAAACCAGAGGCAGGAGGCTTAAGTCCAAAACCTGAGAACTCCAGAAAATGCCTGACTCCAGGGAACATTAATCAATAAGAGTGCATCCAAAAGCTTCCATACCTACACTGAAACCAAGCACCACCCAAGAGGCAACATGTTCCAAAGCAAGACATGCTATGCAGATTGTCCAGCAATGCAGGGACATAGCCCTGAGCTTCAATATACAGGCTGCCCAAAGTCATACCAAACCCATAGATATCTCCAAACTCACTACTGGACACTTCATTGCACTCCAGGGAGAAGAAATCCAGCTCCACCCACCAGAACACTGATGCAAACTTCCCTAACCAGGAAACCTTGACAAGCCACTTGTCCAACCCCACTCACGGGGAGGAACCGCCACAGTAAAGAGGAATCACAAACTGCCAGAATACAGAAAGGCCACCCCAAACACAGCAATCTAAACAAGATGAAAAGGCAGAGAAATACTCAGCAGCTAAAGGAACGTGATAAATGCCCACCAAACCAAAGAGGAAATAGGGAGTCTACCTGAAAAAGAATTCAGAATGATAGTAAAAATGATCCAAAATCTTGAAAACAAAATAGAGTCACAGATAAATAGCCTGGAGACAAGCACTGAGAAGATGCAAGAGATGTTTAACAAGGACCTAAAAGAAATTTTTAAAAAGCCAATGAATAATGCAAAAACTGATCAAAAACATTCTGGAGAGAACTGGCAGTAGGATAACAGAGGCAGAAGATAGGCTAAGTGAGGTAGAAGATAGAATGATAGAGATAAATGAAGCAGAGGAGGAAAAAAAAAGAATTGAAGGAAATGAGGACAACCTCAGAGACCTCTGGGACAGTGTTAATGCCCCAACATTTGAATCATAGGAGTCCCAGAAGAAGACAAAAAGAAAGGCCATGAGAAAATACTGGAGGATATAATAGTTGAAATCTTCCCTAAAAAGTGGAAGGAAATAATCATCCAAGTCCAAGAAACTCAGAGAGTCCCAAACAGGATAAACCCAAAGCAAAATACCCCAAGACACATGTTAATCAAATTAATGAAGATCAAACACAAAGAACAAATATTCAAAGCAGCAAGGGAAAAACAACAAATAACACACAGTGGGATTCCCATAATGATAACATCTTTCAATAGAAACTCTTCAAGCCAGAAGGGAATGGCAGGACATACTTAAAGTGATGAAAGAGAAAAATCTAAAACCAGATTACTGTACCCAGCAAGGAGCTCATTCAGATATGAAGGAGAAATCAAAAGCTTTACAGACAAGCAAGAGCTGAGAGAATTTAGCATCATCCAACCAGCTCTTCAACAAATGGTAAAGGATCTTCTCTAGACAGGAAACACAGAAAGGGTGTAAACTCTAACTCAAAACAACAAAGTAAATGGCAATGGGATCATACTTATCAATAATTACCTTAAATGTAAATGGATTGGATGACCCAATCAAAAGACAAAGACTGGCTGAATGGATACAAAAATAAGACCCCTATGTATGTTGTCTACAGGAGACCCACCTCAAAACAAGGGACACATACAGATTGAAAGTAAAGGGCTGGAAAAAGATATTTCATGCAAGTGGAGACCAAAATAAAGCAAAAGTAGCAATACTCATATCAGATAAAATAGTCTTTGAAATAAAGGCTGTGAAAAGAGACACGGAAGGACACTACATAATGATCAAAGGATCAATCCAAGAAGATATAACAGTTATATATGCACCCAACATAGGTGCACCGCAATATGTAAGGCAAATGCTAATAAGTATGAAAGGGGAAATTAACAGTAACACAATAATAGTGGGAGACTTTAATACCCCACTCACACCAATGGATAGATCAACTAAACAGAAAATTAGCAAGGAAGCACAAACTTTAAATGATACAATGGACCAATTAGACCTAATTGATATCTATAGGACATTTCACCCCAAAACAATGAATTTCACCTTTTTCTCAAGTGCACATGGAACCTTCTCCAGGATAGATCACATCCTGTGCCATAAATCTAGCCTTGATAAATTCAAAAACATTGAAAATCATTCCAAGAATCTTTTCTGACCACAATGCAGTAAGATTAGATGTCAATTACAGGGAAAAAACTATTAAAAATTCCAACATATGGAGGCTAAACAACATGCTTCTGAATAACCAACAGATCACAGAAGAAATGAAAAAAAGAAGTCAAAATATGCATAGAAACAAATGAAAACACAACAACTCACAACCTATGGGACACTGTAACAGCAGTGCTAAGGGGGAGGTTCATAGCAATACAGGCATACCTCAAGAAACAAGAAAAGTCAAATAAATAACCTAACTCTACACCTAAAGCAACTAGAAAAGGAAGAAATGAAGAACCCCAGGGTTAGTGGAAGGAAAGAAATCTTAAAAATTAGTGCAGAAATAAATGCAAAAGAAACAAAAGAGACCACTGCAAAAATCAGCAAAGCTAAAAGCTGGTTCTTTGAGAAGATAAATAAAATTGATGAAACATTAGCCAGACTCATCAAGAAACAAAGGGAGAAGAATCAAATTAACAAACTTAGAAATGAAAATAGAGAAATCTCAACAGACAACAGAGAAATACAAACGATCATAAGAGACTACTATCAGCAACTATATGCCAATAAAATGAACAACTTGGAAGAAATGGACAAATTCTTAGAAAAGTATAACTTTAAAAAACTGAACCAAGAAGTAGAAAATCTTAACAGACCCATCACAAGCACAGAAATCAAAGCTGTAATCAGAAATCTTGCAGCAAACAAAAGCCTGGGACCAGACGGCTTCACAGCTGAATTCTACCAAAAATTTAGAGAAGAGCTAACACCTATCCTACTCAAACTCTTCCAGAAAATTGCAGAGGAAGGTAAACTTCCAAACTCATTCTATGAGGCCACCATCACCCTAATACCAAAACAGGACAAAGATGCCACAAAAAAAGAAAACTACAAGCCATTATCACTGATGAACATAAATGCAAAAATCCTTAACAAAACTGTAGCAAGCAGAATCCAACAACATATTAAAAGGATCATACATCATGCCCAAGTGGGCTTTATCCCAGGGATGCAAGGATTCTTTAATATCCACAAATCAATCAATGTAATACACCACATTAGCAAATTGAATGATAAAAACCATATGATTATCTCAATAGATGCAGAGAAAGCCTTTGACAAAATTCAACATCCATTTATGATAAAAAAAAAACCCTCCAGAAAGCAGGCATAGAAGGAACATATCTCACTATAATAAAAGCCATATATGATAAACCCACAGCAAACATTATCTTCGATTGTGAAAAATTGAAAGCATTTCTCCTAAAGTCAGGAACAAGACAAGGGTGCCCACTCTCACCACTACTATTCAATATAGTTTTGGAAGTTCTAGCCATAGCAATCAGAAGAAAAAGAAATAAAAGGAATCCAGATTGGAAAAGAAGTAAAACTCTCACTGTTTGCAGATGACATGATCCTCTACATAGAAAACCCTAAAGACTCCACCAGAAAATTACTAGAGCTAGTCAATGAGTATAGTAAAGTTAAAAAATTAAAAAGTATAAATTTTTAAAAATTAAAAAGTATAGTAAAGTTAAAAAATAAAATTAACACAGAGAAATCCCTTGTATTCCTATATACTAACAATGAGAAAACAGAAAGAAAAATTAAGGAAACAATTTCATTCACCATTGCAATGAAAATAATAAAATACTTAAGAATATATTTAACTAAAGAAACAAAAGACCTATATATATAGAAAACTATAAAACACTGAGGAAGGAAATCACAGAGGACACTAGTAGATGGAGACATATACCATGTTCATGGATTGTAAGAATCAATATAATGACAGTGAGTATATTACCCAAAGCAATCTATAGATTCAATGCAATCCCTATCAAGATACCAACAGTATTTTTCACAGAGTTAGAACAAATAATTTCACAATTTG
>SJYC01021888.1:0-19586 GCA_006408675.1 Madoqua kirkii | reverse complement strand
CAGTATTCTTGACTGGGAAATCCCATGGACAGAGTCTGGCAGGCTACAACAGTCTGTGGGGTCAAAAAGAATCAGACTCGACTTAGTGACTGAGAATGCACACAATCACATCAGACAATAGGAGGTGTGATCTTTGGCAGAAAGGGGAGCATGGCAACCTTTAAAGGGGCAGCAGCTACTCAGCTCAGGCTCCTTTCTACTGCATGGGAACAGAGGCCCCATGTTATTAAACCATCTAGTGTTTCAAAGGAAGTGGGATTTTCATGAGAAATCTCCAAGTACTAAAAGTGGTCTGAGAATCTTCTAAAATACATTTCCAACCAAACTTGCATGAACAACACAGGGAGCATCAGTTCCTGGCTACCAGTTACAACGCTGAACTCGACCCATGGCTCATCCTGTCACCCCAGCAGGTAGATTTAGGGCTAGTATTGATCTCTTCCCTCAATAAAGGTCCCTACAGGAATGAGGCTGCCTTTGTGTGCGTACATATCCACCCACTGTGTGCTTGAATCATTTTACTTTCTTTCTGACCGCATTCCCCCACTTGTGTCTCCACAGCTGACATCCAGCTCATCCGTCCTGGAGCAGTCACATCAGTGGTTAACAGGCCACTCAGTAAATATCTGATGTCTACAGTCCCCCTGGTAAGCCCTGTGCCCTAACTGCCCAACCCCTTCCCTAGGATACCCAAAAACTCCAGGGTTAATTTCTGGCACAGCAGGGACCTCAGCTGGCCCTGTGGTTTCCTTCGCTCTCCAGGGTCCAAGCGACACCAGCATCATCCCTTTATTTCTCCCCTCTCTCATTCTCTCTCTCCTCCACCTCAACTCTCTTGTTTGAATTATGCAACCAACTCGAATCCTTCTTGATTCAAGGATAAATTTTTAACTACCAGCTCTCCGGGAATAAGGAGGAGTCCTGATTTGAAGAATCCCCTGATTCCCAAGGTATAAATTACTCCTGCCTGCATGCGTGCTAAGTCGATTCAGTTGTGTCTGACTCTGTGCGACCCTATGGACTACAGCCTGCCAGGCTCCTCTGTCCACGGGATCTCCAGGAGAGAATAGTGGAATGGGTTGCCGGCCTTCCTCCAGGGATCTTCCCAGCTCAGTGACTGACCTTGGGTCTCTTATGACTCCTGCATGGGCAAGCAGGTTCTTTACCACCAGTACCACCTGGAAAGCCCCGCCTACCCTGGCCTGTTTCAAGCTACCAACAAGCATGAATGTGGAGTCAGCAAGAGACATGACATGCAGTAGCTCAGCAATATACAGTATTTACTGCTGCTGCTGCTGCTAAGTCGCTTCATTTGTGTTCGACTCTGTGCAATCCCATAGATGGCAGCCCATCAGGCTCCCCCGTTCCTGGGATTCTCCAGGCAAGAACACTGGAGTGGGTTGCCATTTCCTTCTCCAATGCATGAAAGTGAAAAGTGAAAGTGAAGTTGCTCAGTCATGTCTGACTCTTAGCAACCCCATGGACTGCAACCTACCAGGCTCCTCCGTCCATGGTATTTTCCAGGCAAGAGTACTGGAGTAGGGTGTCATTGCCTTCTCCTACAGTATTTATTAGGTAGATGCAAAAAACCTCAAGAGCTCAGATAATAGTAAAATGTAAAATAATTGTGAAGTAATGAGATCAGAGTATTGATTACCTTTGTTTCTAATATAACTTAGTTACATAATTTACATAATTTCATAATTTCAATTTTAATAATGCCTGTGTTTCACAACCGGGTCATAAAATTCCTGAAATTCAAGAATGAGCCTACATGAGCTGGTTTTCAGCACACCAATGGATGAATGAACACAAGGCAGAAAAATAACAAAAAAAGGGTGCTGGGTGATCAAAAGACAAGGACTAAAATAAAAAGTTAAGCGTTAAAAAAAAACACCAGGCTCCTCTGTCCATGGGATTTTCCAGGCAAGAGTACTGGAGTGGGGTGCCATTGCCTTCTCCGAAGTGTAAGGCTCAGTTCAGTTCAGTTCAGTTCAATCGCTCAGTCGTGTCCAACTCTGCGACCTCATGAATTGCAGCACGCCAGGCCTCCCTGTCCATCAACAACTCCTGGAGTTCACTCAGACTCATGTCCATCGACTCCGTGATGCCATCCACCCATCTCATCCTCTGCTGTCCCCTTCTCCTCCTGCCCCAAATCCCTCCCAGCATCAGAGTCTTTTCCAACGAGTCAACTCTTCACATCAGGTGGCTAAAGTACCGGAGTTTCAGCTTTCGCATCATTCCTTCCAAAGAACTCCTAGGGCTGATCTCCTTCAGAATGGACTGGTTGGATCTCCTTGCAGTTCAAGGGACTCTCAAGAGTCTTCTCCAACACCACAGTTCAAAAGCATCAATTCTTCGGCGCTCAGCCTTCTTCACAGTTCAACTCTCACATCCATACGTGACCACTGGAAAAACCATAGCCGTGACTAGACGGACCTTTGTTGGCAAAGTAATGTCTCTGCTTTTGAATATGCTATCTAGGTTGGTCATAATTTTTCTTCCAAGAAGTAAGTGTCTTTTAATTTCATGGCTGCAGTCATCATCTGCTGTGATTTTGGAGCCCCAAAGTAAAGTCTGACACTGTTTTCACATCACTTATTTGCCATTAAGTGATGGGACCAGATTCCATGATCTTCGTGAAAAAGCCAACTTTTTCACTCTCCTCTCTCACTTTCATCAAGAGGCTTTTTAGTTCCTCTTCACTTTCTGCCATAAGGCTAATCAGCTCTAAATTAGAGTTGAACTATTAGTCTAGTTGATGTTATCATCTTTATTGCTTTCATTAGTAAGCTTCTAAAAAAAATCCAAAATCTCCTTCTCTACTTGTGTTTCTGTATTTACAGACCTCTTGGGAGTCTATAAATTCTATGGAGAAAAAAAGAAAAAAGCTATAATAGTTTTGAAAGTTTAAATTGAATAATAGTGTTTAAAAATTGTAAGCACATTCTGAATCATTTTATGGCCATGCAGTTTTTATGTTGGCTTTAAATTTTTGTTTACAATTGTCTGAGTTGGTATATACTGTTTAAAGGAACATTTAACATTGTGGTAGTTCATGAATTTAAACTGAATAGAGAGAAGTAGTGGGAGAGTTAAGTCAGTTACCTATGGCACTAGTGGACTCCTGGGGAAGCAGAGTTCAAAAGAAACTGCACAAACCAACCCATTAAATTAGAAGAATGCAGGAGAGTAGTTGGTGGAGGATGAATTACTTAAATCCTGTCTTTGTACCTAACATGTTAATTAATGATACCTGTGGTAGAAAATATAGAGTGAAGAAACTTTCAATTCAGTTCAATTCAGTCACTCAGTCATGTCTGACTGTTTGCGACCCCATGAATCACAGCACACCAGGCCTCCCTGTCCATGACCAACTCCTGGAGTTCACCCAAACTCATGTGCATTGAGGTGGTGATGCCATCCGGCCATCTCATCCTTTTTTTATCCCCTTCTCCTCCTGCCCACAATCCCTCCCAGCATCAGGGTCTTTTCCAATGAGTCAACTCTTTCACAGGAGGTGGCCAAAGTATTGGAGTTTCAGCTTCAGCATCCGTCCTTCCAGTGAACACCCAGGATTGATCTCCTTTAGAATGGACTAGTTGGATCTCCTTGCAGTCCAAGGGACTCTCAAGAGTCTTCTCCAACAACACAGTTCAAAAGCATCAATTCTTCAGAAACTTTACATTTCTGATTTGAGTAATAACTGGATTAGACCAATTTAGGCCAATTGTATTAATGACCACAGTGCCAGCCTTAGTCTTATAGGAGTTATGGAGATTTTTAATTTTAACTGCATTAAACTAGGTATTCTGAGATTGCTTGGGTGGGCTGCCTTGAGTTAGTAAAGAATGAAGTTATTAACACAATTTCATACAGCATAATTATCTGAACAGGTGTTTTCTGCATTTGTATTGACAGACAAAATCAAGTGGACAAAAATTGGTTTGTTCTCATTATTGATCAAATATGGATTTATTTGATTATTATGAGGATATATACACATATATACATATAAAACATTAATCTGTTTTTTCTTTTTACCAGTATTACTTACTTGACAAAAACTCCAAGATGAAAATCTATGACTTCGTTTAAGTTTTCCTTAGTCCTCGTTACCACTACATTCAGTTTTACATCCTCATTTGTAATGTTATTACTACTAGAGTTTTGATTTCCACATTTCATTTAACATGTACCATAAATAGTTTTCCATGTTTTAATCTGATTTTATTCTTATTTTCTTTTGCCTATGCACTCTTTCTTGACAATCATCAGGTAACCTGTGTCATTTGCCCAGGTATATGAGCCCACACATTCTTCTCCATAACCATGTAAACATCTAATATAGATGCAGATATATACAAATAAATACATAAAATATATGGGAGATTATGAGTTTATCATTTTGTTTTATAAAAGTGAGACGATAAAATCATAAACCATATATATTTCTTAATTATATCCTTTCTTAGTTAATTTATCAGGGTAGTCCACCAGAGTAGGGGCTGTAGATTCAACTTGATTTTTTAAAATAGCAACATAGCTATCCATACTCCGCATGGATACATTAATTTACTCTTCTTCCATTGGTGGAAATTAAAGTTGTTTTCAAGTTTTTTGTCATTATAAATAATGCCACAATAGATATTCTCATAGATTCATCCTTAGATGTTTAGAACTGGAACTATTAGATCAAAGGATATGTATATTTTCTGTTTTTAATATATAAGGCCATATTACTTTAAAAAGCTATGTGTTAATATCAAAAATATACAAGCAACTCCTACAGCTCAATTCCATAAAAATAAACGACCCAATAAAAAAGTGGGCCAAAGAACTAAATAGACATTTCTCCAAAGAAGACATACAGATGGCTAACAAACACATGAAAAGATGCTCAACATCATTCATTATCAGAGAAATGCAAATCAAAACCACAATGAGGTACCATTTCACACCAGTCAGAATGGCTGCAATCCAAAAGTCTACAAGCAATACATGCTGGAGAGGGTGTGGAGAAAAGGGAACCCTCTTACACTGTTGGTGGGAATGCAAACTAGTACAGTCACTATGGAGAACAGTGTGGAGATTCCTTAAAAAACTGGAAATGGAACTGCCTTATGACCCAGCAATCCCACTGCTGGGCATACACACTGAGGAAACCAGAGCTGAAAGAGACACGTGTACCCCAATGTTCATCGCAGCACTGTTTATAATAGCCAGGACATGGAAGCAACCTAGATGTCCATCAACAGATGAATGGATAAGAAAGCTGTGGTATATATACACAATGGAATATTACTCAGCCATTACTCAATATTACTCAATCAGTTCTAATGAGGTGGATGAAACTGGAGTCGATTATACAGAGTGAAGTAAGCCAGAAAGAAAAACACCAGTACAGTATTCTAATGCATATATATGGAACTTAGAAAGATGGTAACGATAACCCTGTATGTGAGAGAACAAAAGAGACACAGATGTACAGAACAGTCTTTTGGACTCTGTGGGAGAGGGAGAGGGTGGGATGATTTGGGAGAATGGCATTGAAACATGTATAATATCATATAAGAAATGAATCGCCAGTCCAGGTTTGATGCAGGATACAGGATGCTTGGGGCTGGTGCACTGGGATGAACCAGAGGGATGGTATGGGGAGGGACGTGGGAAGGGGATTCAGGATGGGGAACACGTGTACACCTGTGGCAGATTCATGTTGATGTGTGGCAAAACCAATACAATATTGTAAAGTAATTAGCCTCCAATTAAAATAAACAAAGTTAAATAAAAATAAATAAAAAGCTGTGTGTGGACCTTATTTGGATCTCAATTCACACAAACTGTGAAAGTAAGTATGACATTTGTAAGACAACTGGAAATTCAAACAGACTAGATATTTCATTAAATTGAGGAATTTGTTATTTTTTAGATTTAATAATGGTATAGACACAAAATGAAATATTTATGGATGAAATACTTCAGAAAATTGCTGGAGGGAGAGAAGTGAATGAAAGGATGGAAGAAATAAGAGTGGTTGTGACTTGATAGTTGTTGAAGCTGGAATAATGGGAGTTTTATTATATCACGATCTTCATTTGTACATGTTTGAACTTCTCCACAATAATAATTTTCAAAAAATTAACAAGTCATACTATATCTAGTGAGAAAACTTATGTCCATACATTTCCCTTAAAACCGAGCATTACTGCTTTCTATTTTTGAAAATCTGATGTGTGAAGAAAAGGTGTTAGTTGCTGTAAGTTGCATTTCCTTTATTGTTAGTGAGGTTTATCATCTTGAGAGAGTGTAAATCTTCCTCACTGGCAGTTAGCATCTAGGCCATGGTGTTCCCAAAGGAACTTACATAATACTGTCTAGAATCTAAATAAGCTGTACACAAGGCCACTCTGACATATCTGGAACGAGAGAGACAAGACCACTTTGCAACCATAGAAACAATAAAACATCCCCCAACTCTGCCTAGCCTGAGTGACAGCTGCTCTTTTACCAACGACAACTTCAGCCTTGCTTTAATGCTACTTACTAGATAAAAATTATGAATCTATCCAGCTACTAAACTGCCCCAGTTTCTTGACAACCTTCAATCTGTAACTGGTCTCCACTTCTTTAACTTTTCTGGAATAACCCAGCACAAGTGCAAGTTCTGTGAGAAGCCCCTTCCAGTCCTCTTGTTGAGGCCTATAGTTCCTCTGGAGAACTTTCTCCCCTGAGGCAGCAAGGTAAAGAAATCTTTTCTCTTTTTTAAACTATGGATATGATGGTAAATAATCCACCTGCAATATGGGAGACCTGGGTTCGATCCCTGGGTTTGGGAAGATTCCCTGGAGGAGGGCATGGTGGCAGCCCACTCTAGTATTCTTGCCTGGAGAATCCCCATGGACAGAGGAGCCTGGCAGGCAATAGTCCATGGGGTCTCAAAGAGCTGGACATGACTGGGCTACTAACCCCAGTGCAGCACATGTTTCTGACGCTCTTTGGTCAGTGGTCTTTAAAACAGTCTTTGCAAAGTTTATCGTCCATTTGAATTTCCTCTTCTCTGGGACATTTTCCCAGGTTAGTGGGTAGTTCTGAAATTTTCCCTTTTGTTTTAGAGTCAGTCCCATTGATAACTCTAGGACCCGTATGTACTAGTTCTTAGTCAGAAGGGGCAAAAGATAAGGATTCTCACTCAGGTTGGATCATTCCAGGTTTGATGGCATTAGCAAGAATTTTCAGGATCTTATTAATTCATCAGTAAGGCTGCTGAGAGATGAGGTTGAAAGTAGGAGCTCAGCTAAGTTGGACTTTTCTATTTGCTGCAGACAATTCTGGTTATTTTCTTGGCCACCAATCTTATTTGGCCAGCGTTGATGGAGTGTGTGTGTAAGTGTGTATGTGTTTTTGTGTGTGAATACCATTTATTGCTTGTTGCATTAGGTACTGAAAGAGAAAATTTATCATCGTAACTCAGAAGTCTAATGTTTCTATTAGATTTTGTTTTATATTTTTACAAGGTCTAATGTGAGATAAATAAAAATTCAGTGCTACTTTGTTCTTTGTTAATTGTTCTTGTATTGATATGAAATATTACTGTTTGTCCCTTTTAGTGCTTTTCATCTTGAATTCTACCATTTGTTACATTAACGTTGTAGCATACATAACACAGTCTTTGTTTGGTATGCTGGGAAAATATTTTGATATTTAAAGCTGTGTGTTTTTATCTAGTATGTAACTGTTTTTCCATTTAGATGACTAAACCCTTAGTCATCCTTTGCCATAAGGGAGATTGTCACAGTAGAATCACAGTAAAAGAGAGGCAGATTCTCTAGTGAAGATTCTAGGCTAGTGAAGTTCCTGGCTGAGGCTCAGGTATAGCTATAGGACGTTCAGAGCCGTCTCTTCACCTTCAGTTAGCGGAGAGAAGAGACATGTCCTGTTCTGTTTGCTCTATTAGTTCTGTTTCCTTAAGTGTTAATGTCTGTCTTTTGTGAGATGTAGTGTTTATCAGTTTTGATGTTAGAATGTTTCTCAAACGTTTTGTAATTCTTGGATTAGGTGTTCATTTTGATTTCGAAGTTCCCTGTTAGTCCACATGTGAGCACTAGATCTGTGTATCTTATCTTGTTGCCAGGAATTTCAGGAGAGTTTGAATTTGCTGCTGGACATATCAGTGAGGCAGATATGATAACCTCTTCACTATGGAAACCAGCCTGGATGGCTGACGTTAGTGTCCAGTCTTTTGGGACCAGCGACGACCACATTACTACCATAGGCACTGCAGTGCCCTGCCTCTGTGGCTCAGTTACTTACACTCACTGCCCTTACCAGAAGCAGAGGTCTCTGCTGCTAGTTGCTTTGCAGAATCTGGGGAAGATTATTTTAGTAGTTGACTCAGCAAAGTCTCATTCCTGTTTCCCTGTGTCCTCCATCTCTGAGGTTGGAAAACCTTCAAGTTGCTGTTCACATTTGCTCCAGTTTTTTCCTCCGAATATTTTAGGTTATAATGTTCTCTTCCAAGTAGTCATGTATGGATGTGAGAACTGAACTATAAAGAAAGCTGAGCACTAAAGAATTGATGCTTTTGATCTGTGGTGTTGGAGAAGACTCTTGAGAGTCCCATGGACTGCGAGGAGATCCAACCAGTCCATCCTAAAGGAGATCAGTCCTACATATTCATTGGAAGGACTGATGCTGAAGCTGAAACTCCAATACTTTGGCCACCTGATGCAGAGTCAACTCATTAGAAAAGACCTGTTTCTGGGAGAGATTGAAAGGCAAAAGGAGAAGAGGATGACAGAAGATGAGATGGTTGGATGGCATCAATGACTCGATGGACATGAGTTTGCACACACTCTGGGAGTTGATGATGGACAGGGAATCCTGGCATGTAGTCCATGGGGTCAGAAAGTCAGACACCACTGAGTGACTGAACTGAACTGAATGGTCTCTTTTAACCTGATACCATTTGCTTTCCATTTTCCAAAGGTTTCCTTATCATTCCAGCAGATTAATGTCATTATCAACATCATATCAGCCCTCAACACTTCTGGATAATGATCTGTTTTTAAAATCAGTTGGATTTTCTGCTCCATATTTATTCTATACTGCTTAAATTTTTTGACTATTCCAAGTCAGAAGGCCTTGCCATTTACTGCATTTCCCCTCTATACTCTACAGAAATGGTGCTCACTCAGTAAATCTGACTTCTGTGGTGGTTTTAAAATCTGGATACAAATTCTTTAATCTTCCTCCTTCAAAATGTAGAGTCTTACTCCCCTACCCTTAAGTGGAGGTTGTACTACCTGACTTGCTGCTGATGGATAGAATGTGCCAGAAGTGATGGTATTTGACTTTCAAGACTGGGTCACAGTGTAGCTTCAACCGCTCTGTCCTGGGTTGTCTGCTCTGTGGAACCCAGCTGTGAAGGGGCCCTGCTGGGAGGGAGTCCTCCCAGCCTGGAAGGGGGTCCTCCCAGCCTGGAAGGGGTCCTCCAGGCCTGGGAGGGGGTGCTTCTATCCTGTACACTCTGCAGAGGACCACAGCCTGCCTGGCGTCCTGACTGTAGTCTCGTGGGAGGATGAGCCAGAACCATAGCTCAGCAGCTCCTGGGCCTTCCTTTCAGAAATCATATTCCATTGCATGTATATACTACATTGTGCTTATCTGTTCACTCACTGATGGACACCTGAGTGTGTGCTGCTGTGAACATGGGTGTACAAATATCTCTTGGGGACCCTGCTTTCCGTTCTTCTGGATATATACCCAGAAGTGGGATTGCTGTGTGATGTAGCACAGTATTTCTAATTTTTTGAGGAACTGCTATAGTGTTTTCCATAATGGCAATATCATTTTGCATTCCCACCAACAATGAACAAGGATTCCAGTTTAAGCAGTTTATCAAATTTTTCTTTTATGGATTGTCACTTTTGTGTGATATCTAAGGACTTTTCGACTAACCCAAGGTCATGAGGGGTTTCTCCTGGTTTCTTCTAAAAATTTTATAGTTTTGGCTCTTACATTTAGATCCTTAATTCATTTTGAGCTATTTTTTAATGAATGGTGTGAAGTAAGGACCTAAATTCATCTTTTTTGCTTGTTAATATTCAATTGTTCCAGCTGCATTTGTAGAAACTAATATTCTTTCCCTATTAAATTATTCTGGCACCTTTTTTGAAAATCAGCTGACCATAAATGTTAAGAGTTTAGTTTTGGACTCTCAATTCTGTTCCATTGATTTATATATCCATTAAAAAATTTTTATTTGGCTGTTCCAGGTCTTTCTTGCTACACACCAGTTTTCTATAGTTATGGTGACTGAGGCTACTCTCTAGTTGTGGGGTGTGGCTTTTTTTGTGGAGCACAGGGCCCTAGGGTGAGGACTTCAGAAGCTGTGGCTCGAAGGCTTAGCTACATATAGATTCCCTATGGAATCTTCTTGGACCAGGTATTAAAGCCATGTCCCCTGCATTGACAGGCAGATTGTTGTCAATCACTGAACCACCAGGGAATCTCATATATCTATATTTATGCCAGTACACTGTCTTGATTTCTGTAGATTTAGAATTTATTTTGAAATTGATAACTGTAAGTCCAACTTTGTTTTGTTTTTTTTTTTCCATGTTGTTTGAAGCAATTCTGTTCTGGGTCTTCTGAATTTTTATATGAATTTTAGGATCAGATTGTCAATTTCTGCAAAAAAGGCAGCTGGGATTTTGGTTCGCTTGCACTGTATTATTTATCAATTTGGAGAAGAATTGCCATTTAAGAAGAGGAAGTTTTCTAATCCATGAGTATGAAATGTCTCTCCTTTTTTTTAAATCTTCTTTAATTTCTCTTAGCAATATTTTATAGTTTTTTTTTCCAGCTTCATTGAGATATAAGTGATATACAGCACTGTATAAGTTTAAGGTGTCTAACATAATGATTTGGCTTAAATACGGTATATGGGTCTTATGCTTTTTTTGTTAAATCTAGTCCTAACCATGTAATCTTCTTGATATTATTGCGAATGGAATTCTTTTCTTTTCTTTTTTTATTAGCACTGTTGTTATTGTTTAGTTGCTAAGTCATGTCTGACTCATTTACCACCCCATGGACTGTAGCCCACCAATCTCCTCTGTCCATGGAATTTCCCAGGCAAGAATACTGGAAATGGGTGGCCATTTCCTGCTCCAGGGGATATTCTTGACTCAGGGATGGAACCTGCGTTTCCTTCAGTGTCAGGCAGATTCTTTACCACTTGAACTGCCTGGAAGCCTATGTTGATGCAAAAGATAAGATAAATGGTTTTCAGGTCAAACCTCATTACACATTTTTGCCCTTCTACTTAAGAGATTTTACACTTTGGTTAGTCTCTCGTATCTTCCATATCACTATCTATGAAATGGGGTTAAAATGTATTTTAGTTGCTCCGATCCCACCTCTCAGAGCCTCAGGAGACTCTCAGAGGGTCACCATGGCCAACAAGAAGGGGTGCTGGAAGTGGGCCATTGTTAGTGGTGTCAGTACGATTCTAGTGTTTGCGTTGCGAAGCGCACCGTCCTGCCAGGCTATGAACAGGATGGGAGCTGCCGCTCTGGCACAGACATGCTGGGCTGCCTGCTAAGTTTGGGTCAGATCACCCAAAGGAATGGCCTGCTGGTCACCTGTTACCACGCTGCCAACAGCAAAGAGATTAGCCCTCAGCAGCAGCATCGTGGTCCTAGAATCAGATGTCACAATAGAAGGGTCTGACACAGTCGACGAGACAGCGGTCCCCATCATGGTGCACCCCCCAGCCATCTACAGTGACAACACCTGAGAGCAGTGGCTGGAGGCTGTGCTGGCCTCTTCCAAGAAGGGCGTCAAACTAGACTTCAAGAGCATCAAGGCTGTGGGCCCTGCCCTGGACCTCCTGCGGCGGCTGACAGAGGAAGGGAAAGTTTGAAGGCCTGTGTGGATCAATGCCGACATCCTGAGGGGTCCCAACATGGTCAAACCAATAGAGGTCAATGCCCCCACGGTTCCTGGCCTTGGTCCAGGAGAAGTATCTTGAGACAACCCTGTCTCCAGGCTGGACTACCATCTACCTGCCCTTGTTCCCAAATGGGACACACACCCAGACCACAGTGGAGAAGATGCAGGAGCTGGTGGGAGCAGCGCCACAGAAGGTGACCTTCTCCACGTGGCTTGTCATGGCCAGGGCCGCCCGGCCCCACTTCAGCTGGCTGCTGGGAGGTTCCTGGTCTTGGTCCAGGAGAAGTATCTTGAGACAACCCTGTCTCCAGGCTGGACTACCATCTACCTGCCCTTGTTCCCAAATGGGACACACACCCAGACCACAGTGGAGAAGATGCAGGAGCTGGTGGGAGCAGCGCCACAGAAGGTGACCTTCTCCACGTGGCTTGTCATGGCCAGGGCCGCCCGGCCCCACTTCAGCTGGCTGCTGGGCCAATCTGACAGGTACAGCCTGACAATGCGGCAGTCCACCTCGGACCCCGCGACGGTGGATGACCTCCTCTATATCCAGGACAACACCGCCACCCACCAAGTCTGCCATGACTTCTTTGAGCCTCTCCTGTCTCAATTCAAGCAGCTTGCCGTACCTCATGGAAGCAAAGGTACTACACCAGGGGCAGCCTGATCCCTGCTCTCCAAAACCCTGGAGATGAGGGTCTGAGAGTGGAGTGACTGGTTCCCGACATCCAGAGCAACGGAAGCACAGCAGCAGTGCGGCCCCCAGGCTGAGAAGGCATGATCCTGCTGGACGTGGGCCTTCAGGAGCCTGCAGCTGGGCATCCCAGGCCCATTGTCCACACCCCAGATGGCCATGCCCTGATGCTTGAGTCCTGCCTGCAGCAGCTGGCCATATGCCCTGGACGGTGGGGCCTGCATTTGCACATAGCAGAGCCCACCACCCTGCAGCCATCCCTGGCCATGCTGGCCACTCTGTGTGCCCTTGGCCACCTGTCTAGGCCTGTAGGGGTTGGGGCCACAGACTCCCACAGGAGTTTCATGGTCCCTGGCTCCGTGACTGGCAGGGAGTTGCTTACAGCTGTGGCCGAGGTGTTCCCCCACGTGACAGTGGCACCAGGCTGGCCCAAGGACGTGCTGGGCAGTGGCTATAGGGAACAGCTGCTCACAGATATGCTGGAGCTGTGCCAGGGCCTCTGGCAACCCGTGTCCCTCCAGCTGCAGGTTGGGCCTCTGGGCCAATTTGTGATTGCAAAATAGTGCTATTGTAATTCTATTATTTCTTTTTAATTTATTTGTTGAAATGTTTTTGTAAAGAGATATTTACCTTTATGTGGTTACTCAGTGATTCATTTCTTTTCAAAAGGTTGGACAAATGTTTGATTTTTACCTTTGTTTACCAGTTCTCAAAATAAGAAATTTCCTATCCTTTACCTCAAAATGTGGTTAGTTTTTAAAAAAAATACTATTGTGACATTATGTCCTTAAACATACTTGATATGGTTCACTGTATTCTACTTTTCTTATTGAAGCACAAATTAAGCTCCAGGTAATATTCCTTAGGAAGTGCTCATGAAAATAATAGTCCCTGATTTCTTGCTTATTACTAATAAAGCTGATTTGTGTCCTTTACACTTGAAATTTTGTTTTGCTGGATATAAAAACCCTTCACTTGATTTTTCTATTTTGTTTATCTTAAATGTCCCCCCCCCACCTTTTTATCTGTACAGATATGTGGCGTAAAGTGTGGCTTTCGAAGAGACTGATGATTTTTAACTTATTTTCCTTCAAGAAACCAGCTTTTTGCTGGATGCCCAGAGACATTTTCCAGTAATTTATTATAGTATATGCCTTGATATTGGTTGTTCTGGGTTCAGATTTTCAGGTTTGGTTCAGTTCAGTTCAGTCACTCAGTTGTGTCTGACTCTTTTCAACCCCATGAACTGCAGCACGCCAGGCCTCACTGTCCATCACCAACTCCCAGAGTTCACCCAAACCCATGTCGATTGAATCGGTGATGCCATACAACCATCTTATCCTCTGTCGTCCCCTTCTCCTCCTGCCCTCAATCTTTCCCAGCATCAGGGTCTTTTCCAGTGAGTCAGCTCTTTGCATCAAATGGCCAAAGTATTGGAGTTTCAGCTTCAGCATCAGTCCTTCCAATGAACACGCAGGACTGATCTTTAGGATGGACTGGTTGGATCTCCTTGCAGTCCAAGGGACTCTCAAGAGTCTTCTCCAACACTACAGTTCAAAAGCATCAGTTCTTCAGCACTCAGCTTTCTTTATAGTCCAACTCTTACATCCATACATGACCACTGGAAAAACCATAACCTTGACTAGACAGACCTTTGTTGACAAAGTGATGTCTCTGCTTTTTAATACGCTGTCTAGGTTGGTCATAACTTTCCCTCCAAGGAGTAAGCATCTTTTAATTTCATGGCTGCAGTCACCATCTGCAGTGATTTTGGAGTCCAGAAAAATAAACTCTAACACTGTTTCCTCATCTATTTCCCATGAAGTGATGAGACCAGATGCCATGTTCTTAGTTTTCTGAATGTTAAGCTTTAAGCCAACTTTTTCACTCTCCTCTTTCACTTTCATCAAGAGGCTCTTTAGTTCCTCTTCACTTTCTGCCATAAGGGTGGCGTTATCTGCATATCTGAGGTTATTGATATTTCTCCTGACAATCTTGATTGCAGCTTGGGCTTCCTCCAGCCCAGCGTTTCTCATGATGTACTCTGCATATAAGTTAAATAAGCAGGGTGACAATACACAGCCTTGACATACTCCTTTTCTTGTTTGGAACCAGTCTTGTTCCATGTCCAGTTCTGTTGTTTCCTGACCTGCATACAGATTTCTGAAGAGGCAGATCAAGTGGTCTGGTATTCCCATCTCTTTCAAAATTTTCCACAGTTTATTGTGATCCACATAGTTGTATGATATATTCTTTTAGTATGTAGCTTGAAATGGTTTTTTATTTCAGGAAGGCTTTCTTGAATTAGTTTTAGGTATTTGTTGTATTGTTTTCCTTTGGTTTTCTTCAGGTTCTCTTATTATCTTCTTAGTATTCCAGTCCACTTACCACTGTCTATCTTGTTTCTCAGCCACCCAGAGCTCAAGCCTATGTGCTCATCCTTGTAACTGTGTCCATCTCAGATTTGACCCATGGGGAAGTACTTTGTTTCCTGAAGTACAGGTGCTTTGGTCAGCATTGAGGGTATGGATGAGTTAGTTTGGTGCAATTGCTTTTTCCAGGTAAGCTATTCTGCTAGTACCTTCCTTTTTGGATAGTTTTGTTTCATCCTGGGTGAAATTGTACCCTCCCCTTATTCTTTATACATGGGAAATTCTCTTTCTATCCTGTATTATTGCCTCATTGGTCTGTGAGGACCCTCAGTTTTAGCAATCATAGGCAGATGCTAGCTTCACTGTTCGAAGAAGGCAATGGCACCCCACTCCAGTATTCTTGCCTGGAAAATCCCATGGACTGAGGAGCCTGGTGGGCTGCAGTCCAGGGGGTCACTAAGAGTCGGACACGACTGAGCGACTTCACTTTCACTTTTCATTTTCATGCTTTGGAGAAGAAAATGGAAACCCACTCCAGTGGTTTTGCCTGGAGAATCCCAGGGATGGGGGAGCCTGGTGGGCTGCCGTCTATGGGGTCGCACAGAGTCAGACACGACTGAAGCAACTTAGCAGCAGCAGCAGCAGCAGCTTCAATATTAGAGGATCATTTTATTGACACTGCATAACTAGAGACAGGTAACTAAAACCCCCACTTCCATAGTGAGAATCATATCTTTTATCTTCAGCCACCAGAACTTCTTGAATACCATATGTTTTTAATCTCTGCACATTGCTACTTCACCAGTATTAGCATAAATGAATTTTCCTCCTTAAGACAAGTTTGTTTATGTCATGACAATCACTGCCAGGTAACAAGAGAGCAAAAGGTTTGAAAGGAAAGTGGCAAGTCACAAGGAAAATTCTTTGTAAAAATATTTTACATTTTAGTAAATTAAAATTTTTCCATAAAAACTACTTATTTTTTGCACTGGGTCTTAGTTGCCGTACACAGGATCTTTAACCTTTTTGTGACATGTGGGATTTTTTTGCTTTATTGTGGCATGTGGTATCTTTATTTTTTTAATATTTATTTATTTTTAGTTGATTGATGATTGCTTTACAATATTGGTTTGATTTCTATCATACATTGACATGAGTGAACCATAGATATACATATGTCCCCTCCCTCTTGAATCTCCCTCCCACCTCCTGCCCATTCCTACCCCTCTAAGTTATTAGAGAGCCCAGTTTGAGTCCCCTGAGTCATACAGCAAATTCCCACTGGCTATGTATTTACATATGTTAGTGTATATACATCCATGCTACTTTCTCCATTTATTTCGCCCTCTCCCTCTTCTCCCCCACCCATGTCTGTAAGTCTCTTCTCTACGTCTGTGTCTCCAATGCTGCTCTGCAAACAGATTTGTCAGTACCATCCTTGTAAATTCCATATATGTGTGTTAATATACAATATTTGTTTTTTTCTTTTTACTTACTTCACTCTGTATAACAGGCTCTAGGTTCATCCACCTCATTAGAACTGACTCAGATATGTTCCTTTTTGTGGCCGAGTAGTATTCCATTGTATATGTGTGCTGCGACTTCTTTATCCATTCATCTGTTGATGGGCATCTAGGTTGCTTCCATGTTCTAGCTATTGTAAACAGTGCTGCAGTGAACATTGGGGTACATATGTCTTTTTCAGTTTTGGTTTCTTCAGGGTATATGCCCAGAAGTGGTATTGCTGGGTCATACAGTGGTTTTATTCCTAGTTTTTTAAGGACTCTCCAATACTGTCTTCCATAGTGGCTATATCAATGTACATTCCCACGTGGGATCTTTAGTTGTGGCATGCAGACTCTTAGTTGTGGAGTCTGGAATCTAGTTCCCTGACCATGGACCAAACCTGGGGCCCCTGCATTGTAGATGTGGAGTCTTAGCCACTGGACTGCCAGGGAAGTTCCCCAATTTTTTCATTATAAACAAAAATTTTAAAAACAGAAATTATGTGAAAGAAAGAAGAGTAACCTTTGGTGTCATTACCTAGAGACAAGTTGTAGTAATGTGCATTTCTTCTTGTTTTTTTTTCATACATAAAATGTATTAGTCGCTTAGTCATATCCAAGTCTTTGCAAACTCATGGCTTCTCTGTCCATGAAATTCTCCAGGCAAGAATACTGGAGTGGGTAGCCACTCCATTCTCCAGGGGATCTTCCCAACCCAGGGATCAAACTCAGGTCTCCTGTGTTGCAGGCAGATTTTGTACCATCTGAGCACCAAGGGGCTTAAATATATTTGTCATGAATTACCAAAATAATTATGCTTTTCTTTTAATAACTCTCTCCCCCAAAACAAAGCAGAACTTGAAAATGGAAACATGGAGAAGAGTATTCATATTACAAAAGAAATTCCCTCAGACTTATTTTTAAATGTGATTCTGTTGTTTTTGGAAATATCATACCCCTAAACAATTTCAAATTATGCAAAAGAATAAGAGAAGGTAAAAAGTTGACATTCTCCTATTTAGAATGAACTACTGTTGGGATACAGCTAACCCATTGTTCCACTTTCCAGGTGGCACAGTGGTAAAGAATCTGCCTGCAGTGCAAGAGATGCAAGAGATATGAGTTTGATCCCTGAGTCAGGAAGATCCCCTAGAGTACGAAATGACAACCCACTCCAGTATTCTTGCCTGAAAAATTCCCATAGGGTTGCAAAGAGTCAGACATGGCCGAGCATACACATACATACAACCTATTGTTTAGAGATGAACTCATGGCTGTGGGTTTTTATGTTGAAAAGAAGAAAGAATTCAAATTAATAACTTAATCTTCTATTTTAAATAACTGGAATAAGAGTAAAATAAACCCAAAGCAAACAGAAGGAAGGAAATATTAATGAGCAGAGTAGAAGTAAATGAAATAGTAGAAAAACAGTAGAGTAAATCAAGGAACACCAAAAAATTTCAACAAAATTGGCTAACTATTAGCTAGACTAACCAAATGTAAAACAGGGAAGATTCAAGTTATTAAAATCAGGAATAAGAGGCGGAACATTACCACCAACATTATAAATGAAAAGAATTATAAGGGAATGCTATGAACAACTATATGCCAAAAAGTTAGATTATGTAGATAAAATGGACAAATTCCTAGAGATACACAAATTAACAAAATTGACTTGAGGAAATAAAAAAAACCTGAATAGATCTGTGACAACAAAAGATATTGAATTAGTGATCAAAACCTTTTCACAAAGAGATGCCTAGGACCATATAGCTTCACTAGTGATTTCTACCAAACATTTGAAGAAGAGTTAAAATCAATTCTTCATAAATTTCTCTGAAAAATGGAAACAGAGGGATATCTCCCAGCTCTTTCCAAGAGGCTAGTATTACCCTGTTGCCAAAATCAGAGACAAATGGCCAAGAAAACTATAGACCGATATCTGTTATGACTCTAGATACAAAAACCCTCAGCAAAATACTAGCAAACTAAATACAGTAGCATGTAGAAAGATTGTACACCATGACTAAACAGGATTTACCTGAAGAATGCAAGGTTTGTTCCACATATGAAAATCAATCAATGTGTATTAATTCATAGTAATAGAATAAGGGAGAAAATCCACATGATCATATCAATAACTTCAGTTAAAGCTTTTGATCAAATTTAATACCCTTTTAAGATAAAGACAACAAACTAGGAATAGAAAGTAATTTTTCTAACCCATAAATAATATCATACTGTATGGTGAAAGATGGAGAGCTTGTCCTCTAAGATCAGGAACAGAATAAGGATGTTTGTTCTATTCAACACTGCACTGGAAATTTTAGCCAGAGCAATAAGGCAAGAATGTAATAAAAAAAAAATCCAGATTGGAAAGGAAAAAAGAAAATTATTTGTGTGCGTGTGTGCTAAGTTGCTTCCAACTCTTTGTGACCCTATGGATGAAGTCCACCAGGCTTCACTGTCCATGGTTTCTCTAGGCAAGAATACTGGAGAGGGTTGCCATGCTCTCCTCCAGGGGATCTTCTCCACCCAAGGATCAAACTCACATTTCTTAACACTGCTACACTGGCAAGAGAGGTCTTTACCACTAGCACCACCTGCAGATGATACAATCTTTTATATAGGAAATCCTAAAAAAAAGAAAAAAAGGCATCAAGTAATTCAGCAAAGGTTGCAGGATACTAAGATATCAAAATCAGTTCTATTTCTATATGCAAGCAATGAACAATCCAAAAATGAAAACAATTCTATTTACCAGTAGCATCAAAAAAAAAAAAAATACTTGGGAATAAATAAAATAAAAAATAAAAGAAGTGTAAGACTTGTGCACTGGAAACTACAAAACATTTTTAAAAGAAATTAACATACCAAATAAAAAGAAAGTCTTCTTGTATCCACAGATTTGTAAGACTTCATATTTTTAAGATGGCAGCGCTCTTCAAATTGACCTATATAGATTCAATGCAATCCCTATCAAAATCCTAACTACCTCTCTCTTTTTTTTTTTTGCAAAAATCAACAAGTGGATTTTAAAATTTATATGGAAAT
>SJYC01021885.1:0-31891 GCA_006408675.1 Madoqua kirkii | reverse complement strand
TCTCATACTCCAGTATTCTTGCCGGGAAAATCCCATGGACAGAGGAGCCTGGTGGGCTACAGTTGGCAAAGTGTTGGACATGATGGAAGAGACTTTGCAAATTTGCTTAACCAAACTTCCTCAGGAAAGTGAGGAGAGGGATAAGCTAATTTTGTTACTAGAAAGAAAAACACACATACCAATTCCTTAGAGAAAGCAAAACTTGTGTTACCTCTTACCTCCAAAAGAAATGGCTCATGAATATAATTTTAAAAAGTGTTTTGGCATAAAAAAGACAAAACCAAAACATGTGTTACATTTTGGTGTATATCAGGACTTTTTCTGTGTTCATATTGACATATAAAATATATATTAGTTTACTTAATCTTTATAAAAATCTTTTGAAGGATAGGCAAAGCAAGTATGACATGTTATAAGCAAAGTACTCAATACAGTTGTTAGCGATATTGTAGGCAAAATGTAATACTTACTGGTTGTTAATAGATCATTTTCATTTATTAGGCATGCCTTCTGTGCCTGATACTGTAGTAAGTACTTTATATAAGCTGCTGCCCAGTTGTCACAACAGATTTCTCTCAAACTGGATCATTACCATCATTTTATGGCTTCAGCGAGAGTGAGTACCTCAAGGTTACTCAATGACAGTGTTCAGATCCAGATTTTTCTAAAGGTCTATATGCCTTCTGTGGCAACAGGCTATTCTATCTCCACAAGTCTTGCCATCTCATTTTACAGACTCACATTTTAGATGGCTCCGAGAAGGTGACTGTTGGCCGAGCTTAGCAAGAGATGGAACCAAGTGTTCTGTCTCAGAGCACTGACTTGTGCCTTTCAGGGAACGGCCTTCTCCCACCGTGCCTGAAGAGCGTTGCAAACCGGCTTGCTACCACTTTGTGTCGGCAGGATATTGCTCTCAGATGCCTGGAGAGCCCTCGTTCTCAAGGTTTCTGTGAAAGGCCAGTGAGAATAGTATTTGCAAGTATCCAACATGCTAATGGCTGCCTGTGGTTCCATTTCTGGGTCTATCCCCTTGGAATTGTGACCAAAGGCAGAGCGTTTGTTCCAGGTCTAATTTGTCCTATTAACATGCCTTTCCTATCAGTATAGGTTCTTTTATTTTCTCCTCTAGATGGGTGAAAAGCAAATGTAGAAACTTCACACTTACTACTTAAACAAGAGAGTCATTACTTTTAACCAAAAGAGCACCCGTAGCAATGGGAAAATTAACACACACATCCAAGAAGAAGGCCTAGCCTGTGGCCTCCTTGCCTGACTGTCAAGGTCATGCTCCATCACCTTCTTTCCTTGGCTACACCTGGGCTTACTATCCAGCCCTAGAGGCCAGCTAAGAAAGAGGGTTTCCAACTTAGTGACTCAGACACAGAATTCTGTGGTTTGCCTAGTTCTCTAGTTTTTCCAGTCACGTCTGGCTATTTATTCATTCATCAGTCCAGGCATATCCTTCAGTTAGTTTCTCCTCTACGTACCAGTGAGTTGGGAGGATGATAAGATTAGCAAGAGGCCAGGCTGGAGTTGGCTTGGAAAAGCTGAGGCTGGCTGTGCTGATGCTGTGCAGCTGTGTTGACTGGCATTGCAAACGGGGCTGAGATGTACTTATGATTAGAGTATCGTCCAAAGAACAGAGTGGTCTCATGCGACCCGATCTTTTTCTGTTGTTTCTGTTCCTAATCTTTTGCTGATCCCCAAAGTATCTTTGTAGCTTTAGATCATGGAAGGATTAACTTGTTTATCACGGCAAATATTAACTTGTGAGATGTGTGTGTGTGCCTTGTGGGTGGTTTCCCTCACCCTAAGCTGTGTGGCATTAAGGGTGTGCAGTAGAGGTCCTGGCAGGGAGCCTCAAGTGGGTGAACGGGAGACTGCAGGAGAGCATCCTGGCCCGAGGCAGTGAACATCCAACAAGCCAGAAGCAGTTAGTTCCAAGCAGCAGGACTGGCCAAAAGCAGTTTGAATTCTCTGCATTAAAGGACTGGAGTAGGAAGTACAGAAGAGGAATCAGGAGCTGGCCAATTCTGGAGTCTCCATAGGAGTGTGTGTGTGTGCACGTGTGTGTACGTGTATGTGCATGCATGTGTGTGTGCAAGGAATAAGCTGAGCTGTTTGGGGTATGATGCATCAGTGGGCTCAGTTTAGAGTGACTACATGGGGTATCCCATCAGATCTTTTCTGTTCAAAAATGTTTGTTTTCTACTCTCGAAAAGTTCCAGTCACAAAAGGGACCGTGAGATGTCGGCCTTCATTGGAAGGAGAAAAGCACGCAGGTGGAATTAAGGGGTGAACCTGTCTTTGAAGGCGTGGAGGGTGTACCTGTGGAGGTGCAGCGCACCCTCAGAAGTCCCACGTGTGGGTAACACAGCACCTTTCCTCCCCCGACTGCTGCTCTGCAAATCAGGCGACTTCACACTTGAGCAGAACGAGGTCTGAATCCTGGCCCCAGCAGGGACTGCTCTGAGCCACACTCCTCATCCGTGAAGGGGGGACCATCAATCCTTTCTCCTTGGGTTGTTAGGAGAATGAGAGGAGGTGAAGGGTTTGTGGAGCACCGAGCACAGCCCCTGGACCATGGAGATGCTTCATACAGCCCTGCCCTGTGAGGAGGAGCAGCTTCTAACGAGAACACGGGCCACCTGGCTGCCAGAGACAGGCCATCAGTCTGTCCGCTTTCTGGGCTCTAAACGCGGGCGCTGCCCAAGCCAGTTCATCCTTCCGGGAGGAGGTGCTGGGCTACTGCTGCTCTGCAAATCAGGCGACTTCACACTTGAGCAGAACGAGGTCTGAATCCTGGCCCCAGCAGGGACTGCTCTGAGCCACACTCCTCACCCGTGAAGGGGGGACCATCAATCCTTTCTCCTTGGGTTGTTAGGAGAATGAGAGGAGGTGAAGGGTTTGTGGAGCACCGAGCACAGCCCCTGGCCCATGGAGATGCTTCATACAGCCCTGCCCTGTGAGGAGGAGCAGCTTCTAACGAGAACACGGGCCACCTGGCTGCCAGAGACAGGCCATCAGTCTGTCCGCTTTCTGGGCTCTAAACGCGGGCGCTGCCCAAGCCAGTTCATCCTTCCGGGAGGAGGTGCTGGGCAGGAAGGAGGCTTATCCATCACACGGTGGGCCTGATGGGAGGTCCAGAGGAGAAGTGTTAGAGCTGCTTCCTGCGGCATCTGTCGAGGCTCATGGTGGATGCGTGTGCCGGTGAGCAAGTGGAGCAGAAGCGACGACTGCGTGTGAGAGTGAAGGGAGAGCAGGGAGGGTCAGGCTCTGTTTCTGGAAGGGATTGGATGGGGAGGAGGTGGACACAGTGCGAGTCTTCACTATGGGGGTGTGAATGTTGGGCAGAGGGTGGAGATGGGGTGCTGTGGGCTGGAGGTGGTGGCAGGGTCCTGGGATGTAGGATAGGTCAAGTGGAATATGAGATGGGCTTAGGGAGAAAGGGGAGGGAGGGTGGATGACATTGGTTTGGACTGGTTGGCAGAGTGGCCTGATGAGAAGGGCAAAGTCTTATAACCCTGGATTGAAATCCTGGTTCTGGAAGAATTTGGCCAAATTGCTTGACCATCTTTATTTTTCTTATGTTTAAAATGTACATAATTAATAGTGTGACTTGTGATGGCTGAGTTGACAAACATGTAAAGGACCTGGCACATTATGGATATTCAATAAATAGCAATTATTATTGTTATGTAGGTGCTATATAAACCTCTTGGGGCTCCCCTGGTGGCTCAGACAGGAAAGAATCCACCTGCAATGCAGGAGACCTAGGTTCAACTCCTGGACTGGAAGATCCCCTGGAGAATGGAATGATAACCCACTCCGGTATTCTTGACTGGGGAATCCCATGGACAGAGGAGCCTGGTAGGCTACAGTCCATCAGGTTGCAAAGAGTCAGACATGACTGAGTGACTATCACTTCATTTAAACTTCTTAGTTTATGAGGTTTTCATTGTCCCCTGGGCTAATCACATTGTGTACAAAAGGGAGGGTTAAAGAGTTGTTAATATGATAAGAGTAGCCTACAAAAATATATGGGAATTGGACAAAAGGATATTTAAAACTTATTTTTTAGTACTCGTTTGTGGGTGTCAGACCCATTGTTAGCATTTAAGGACACTAACTTGAAAAATATTCAATGATTACAAATTTAGTAACTTGAAGGGTTTAAATTTTTGCTCAAATGGAGACATAAGCTATTGAACTTAACAGCATCCATCACTTCAGTCTTTCACCCTGTGGGAAAAGCAGGCAAAGTGTGAAAAATGCCCATCTGACCGGCAGTGTCACAGCGACAATGTCACCAGGTAGAATCTACCTGGTGAAATGTCACCAAGTCCCTCTTCTGGTCTTTAGTTATTCTTGGAAGGTGTTGCCTCTGGAGCCACCTTGGGTTTGCTAAGAACAAGTTGCTAAACTTTGTTTCCCATTCCTTTCTTGAGAAAGTTACTGGGATACAGGACAGGCAGTGGTGTGAATGCAGCACAGAATCTGTCAGAACATCTCCTGGAGGACGAAAGGAGATCTGGGCAGGGCACAGGCCGATTTGTCCCTGGTCATCACCGTACCCAGAGTGGGGATTAAAGTCAACTGGGAGGAAAGTTTCCGTCTGAAATGAGATCTCACCGTGGAGTTCTGGTGGATGGTGACCAGATGTGAAGGTTTATTGGACATTTCTGAGGCATTGCGTCTCTGTAGTGGCAGCTGAGGTGCTGTGATCAACACGGAGCAGAGGGAGGCCCCCTTGTGCTCTGTGTAGAAAGGAACCTTCATCGGTTGACCAAACATCGGAGCTTCCTCTGAGTGCTGAGCCTGGTACAGGACAGAAGGGACTATCAGAGAGCTGTACCTTGGACCTATTTTTCAGATGAAAACCGAGGTGCAAGGAGGGGAGGGAAGGCACCCAGGGTCGCCGGGTCGGTTCGCTGGTTTGAAGTTTCTGCTTTCCGCTGCTATGCCCTGCATGTGGGCCCGTGGTCCCAGCAGTTGAGGGTCAGCACAGCCACTCCGACGTGATGGTGTGGGAGCCTTCGAGGACTCATCACCCACACTGGGGTCTGTCTGGAGCTTTGTACAAAGTTGTCATGATGCTGAGACCAGAGAAAAGGTTCGGCTTAGTGAACTGAAATACACACGAAGGGCAAAAGGATCCATTCACTGAGTACCCAACACTGTGCCAGGCCCAGGCTGGGTGCTGAGGGTACAGATGTCAAGACCAGCCAGTCTCTGCCCCCAGGCACCCACAGCCTGGTGTGGAGATGGTGACAATATAGTGTGAGTGCTTTCATAGAAGAACTTTCCCCGGATCTGGTCTTCCTAGACCATGTCCTTCTCAGCATTTACATGCCTTCTTTAAAAAAATAGCAACTTTATTAAGCATATACCATGTGAGGCTAAATAATGACCCCCAAATACATCTGCATTCAAATCCCTGGAACTTGTGAATGTGTTACCTTGCCTGGTAAATTGACTTTGAATACTTTTAAACTAAAAATTTGGCGATAGCGAGATTATCCTATATTATTCAGGTGAGTCCAGTAGGGTCCTCGTAAAAGGAAAGCAAGAAGGAGAGAGAGAGAAAAAGGAAATGTGATGTGGAACTAGGAGCTTAAGTGACTTGGAAGATGCAGTAAGGGGCCAAGAGCCAGGGAATACTGTCGAACTCCAGAAGCTAGAAAGAGCAAGGGAAGAGATCCCTCCCTGGGCTTCCAGAAGGAACCCAGTCCTGCTAACACCTTGATTTTAGCTTTTGAACTCCAGACTATCAAATGATATACTGGTGTTGTTTAAAGCCACCTGAATGTGGTGGCTTGTCATAATGGTGATAGGAAATTAACGTACGTTGTACACAATTCATTGGATGTTCATATATTCATAGACTTGTACAACCATTACCACAGTTAATTTTAGGACATTTTATCACTCTCTCTCTTAAAAAGTTTATTCCCATGAGTGGTCACTCACTTCTTTTTACTACTTAAGAGTTAGTCATGTGACTCAGGGGTAAGTTTCCTTACTTGCACAAACCTCAGTTGACTCATCTGTAAATGGGATACTTCATAATTCCAAAGGTGGTTATGAGAGTTCAGTGAGACCTTGTGTATAAGCATTTGACACAGTGCCTGCAGAGTCATCCTTCAGTAGGTTATTTTACTATTTTTATAAGTGCCCATGAGGAGGCTGTTGTAGAAGTGCAAGGGAGAGATGAGGAGGGCCTTAATGAGGCCAGTGACGGAAGAGTGGAGGGTACGGGGTCTGGTTTCTCACCGATGCTCTAAGCTCTGTGTTCTCCCTTCTTTGGAGAATAGTTTTACCTTTCTGCTAGCATTTTAATTCCATAAAACTGGTCCCTGTGTGATCACTAGAGGGCAATAGAACAAAGGCCGCACAAAGAAGATGGCAATGGCCCTGATCTGTTCATTCAGCCTTTATTCCCGTTCTGAAGCCTAATTATATTGTATATGCATTGGACTGTCTCCTCCCTCCCTCCTTGCTCTGTGTATGTGCTGACATTTTTTCCCCCAAACACTTCACATCTCAGGGCACCCCTGAGTTCCTATTCCTATTCTGTGCCCTGGGATTAGTCATGGCTAAAGCCTTTTACTTTCTGACAGCTGTGTTTATTTCTCAAGGGCACAAGTGGCTGCAGAGCATGGGGGCCTGCATCCCTCAGCTCAGAGCCTAGGATGAACCACAGTTGCTCCTCTGCCAGATCAGGACTTGGGGTCTCTTTTATCTTGCATTTGTCTTCTGCCCCTTAGGGAATATCAATTTCACCCAAATCACTTGGATTGAGATGGTGATGGTGGGCTGTGGTGGGTGTGATCCCCCAGAAGATTCAGATGAGGTCCCTAGAGAGAGAGAGAATGGATATTTATGCAAAATGCACAGATATCCACTGTGACTATCACATGGGAAAAGGATAATCCACCAGTTAAGAGTCCTGACTTGGCACTCCAGTTCCCATGGATGGAATCCCAGTTCCAGCATTTACAAGTTGTGTGACCATGGCTGGGTCACTTCAATCACTTCACTTGTCAGTCGGAGTCCCAGTGTTTCCATTTACTAGATGGGAGTAATGGCCCAGCATGGTGGGCTTGAACCAGTGTGAAAGCACACTGCAAAAGCGCCGGGAGGCACGAGCGTGTGCCACTGCAATTGGTGTGGCTAGAAATCTGAAGTCTCTGATCCAGCAAATCAATTTCTATATATCTAATTAAAGGAAATGAAAAGCTAACTCAAAACAGTACCTGTAGTCCCATGTGCATCGCAGCATTATTTACACTAACCAGGATGGAAAACACCTAAGTGTTCACTGATGGATGAATGGATAAAGAAATGCAGTGTATATATACACGAAGTATACAATATAATTGAGCCATAGAAAAAAATGAAATCTTGCCATTTGCCACAGCATGGATGGACCTTGATGGCATTGTGTGTGTATGTGTGTGTGTGTGTGTGCATGCACGTGCACATGCTTAGTTGTGTATGACTCTTTTTCAACCCCATATACTGCAGCTCACTAGGCTTCTCTGTCCATGGGATTTCACAGGCAAGAATGCTCAAGTGGCCAGCTCCTTCTCCAGGGGATCTTCTCGACATGTGGATCGAACCTACGTCTTTTATGTCTCCTGCATTGGCAGGCGGGTCCTTTACCACTTGAGGGCGTTACGCTAAATGAAATAAGTCAGACAGAGAAAGACAATATTATATGATCTCACTATATTCGGAATCTAAAAAGTAAACCCAAGCCAAGCTCACAGATACAGAGAATAGACTGGAGGCTGCCAGAGGCAGAGGGTGGGAGCGTGGGTAAGATGCTCAAAGGGGGTCAGATGCATAAACTTTCAGTTATGAAGTAAGTCCTGGGATGTCCTGTACAGAATGGTGAAAGAAAGTGCCGTGAAAGTGAGTCACTCAGTCATGTCTGACTCTTTGCGAACCGTCCATGGAGTCCTCCAGGCCAAAATACTGGAGTGGGTAGCCGTTCCCTTCTCCAGGGAATCTTCCCAACCCAGGGATCAAACCCAGGTCTCCCACATTGCAGGCACATTTCCTACTAGCTGAGCCATCAGGGAAGCCCAAGAATACTGGAGTGGGTAGTCTATCCCTTCTCCAGTGGATCTTCCAAACCCAGGAATCGAACCGGGGTCTCCTGCATTGCTGGTGGATTCTTCACCAGCGGAGCCACCAGGGAAGCATTTTGTGTATAGGTAACCATGAATGTTAGAAAATTCTTTGTTTTCCTCTGACACCTATTTGCCTTCCTATAGCTTCTCACTGATCCTAGCCTTCCAAACTGACATTGAATTGGTCTAGTGTCTCTTTTTACTCAGTCACACTTCAGTTATTTGCCACGGACAGTGTCAGTCCCTAAGCCTTGTTCTTCTCTAGAGAAACATATTAAAATATTTTCAGGTATTCTTGCATATACCTGTTGCTTTGGCTGGGTGCATATACCTTGAAACCTCACAGCCAAATGATCACTGCCTTCCCACCTGCTTTCGAGATTCATCAAACTTTTGCTCCAGATCCTCCAGCACAGTCACTGCCTCCTCTCCAGTCTCTGGATGGTGTGCCTGCACCCATGCTTGCAGGTCCCTGGGGAGAATGCTTAGGAATTGTTCAAGCACCAGCAGGTCTAAAATTTGCTCTTTTGTGTGGCATTCTGGCCTCAGCCACTGGCAGCAAAGGTCCCAGAGTTGGGTAAGAGCCTCACGGGGTCCAGGTGTGTCCTGATAGCAGAGCTTCCTGAAGTGCTGCCTGAAGAGTTCCCGTCTGTGAGGACTGGACTTTTGTGAGATGGAGCCCTGTCCCCGGTAATGGTCTTCTGCTTTAACTATTAGAAGTCCTTTTTGTTCTTCATGTTCCAGAAATGTGGTCATTCTGGGCTGTTTTTCAGGAGATTAATCCTCTATCTGGGACTGAGTCAAGGGGAATCTCTCAGAATCTTGTCTCAGAGAAAAACCTATTGCCATAGAGAAATGACAAAAACTGCTGTGAACACAAACACTAATAAAAAGAAGCTACCAGAACTGAGTAAACAATCTGTTGCTCAGTGATGTCCAACTCTTTTCGACCCCATGGACTGTAGGCCACCAGGCTCTTCTGTCCATGAGATTCTCCAGGCAAGAATACTGGAGTGGGTTGCCATTCCCTTCTCCAGGGGATCTTCCCAACCAAGGGATTGAACCTGGGTCTCCTGCCTTCCTTTCAGCTTGGGCTGGGTACAGCCTCACAGAGGTTCCTGTTTCTCTCTTAATTACCCCTCAGGCTCTCCTCTCAGCCTGTCTTTCATTTCCACCACAGGCTTTCAGCCAGACAGCTTGAACAGAATCTCATCTGGAGTGTGTTAACTCTTCTCCCCCGTTACTGGCAGAGATCTGGGATCAGCTCCGCATTAGGACAAGTTGCAAGTAAACACACATTTGCTCTAATGTGGCCCCTCCTCCCATGCCATAGCCTTATCTTAGATTTGCAGTGCTTCAAACTAGGGAACACAAGAGTGTTTGGAAAAGACCTTTGTAGTTGTTTAGTTGCTAAGTGCTAAGTTGAATCTGACTCTTTATAACTCCATGGACTGCACCATGCCAAGCTCCACTGTCTTCCACTGTCTCCTGGAGTTTGCTCAAATTCATATCCGTTGAGTCGGTGATGTTATCTAACTATCTCATCCTTCTCCTTTTGCTTTCAATCTCCCAGCATCAGGGTCTTTTCGAATGAGTTGACTTTTTGCATCAGGTAGCCAAAGTGTTGGACCTTCAGCTCCGGCAACAGTCCTTCCAATGAATATTCAGGGTTGATTTCCTTTAGGATCGACTGCTTAGATCTCTTTGCTGTCCAAGGGAGTCTCATGAGTCTTCTCCAATACCACAATTCGAAAGACCTTAGAAAGCATTTAATCCACTCTACCTGTTTTACAGCAGGGCAAATGAAAGATGTTAAGTTGCTCATGTTCACATAGATAACTTGAGGATACAAATGGAGATGGAAATTAGGTCATCTGAATCTTAGTTCAAAACTCTACAAAAACTCAGTACCTCAATCTTTCACTTATTCCTTCAAAAATATGTATTGAGCAACTAACACCTTATGCCTAGTCCTTTTGTGGACACTGGAGAAAGAAAGGTAAATAAGAAATGATCTTCTCTTGAAGTGCTTATGAACTGTTTATCTATTTGTCTGTTGGTCATCCATCCATCAATCCATCTATTTATTCATTCATCCATCCATCTCCTCTTTTTCCCTATCCATCTTTCATTCATCCCTTCATCTTCATTCTTTTGTACATTTGTTCTGTCCATTCATTTTACCACTAATCTTACCATCAATTTGTTGGCACATCTATTCATCTGTTCCTTTATTTTCCTCCTACCCATCTATCATCTGTTCCTGTTTCTATCAGTCTGTTTCTCTTTTGGTACACACATTGGTCTTGTCATCATTCACAATTTCTTGTGTTATGTGGCTCTAGGTTTTTGCTTGAGCTCAGGACTTAGATAAGCGAGAAGCATTTGTATTCAGTCTTTGTGTGAACATATACTTTCTTGTCTCTTGATTAAATACCTAGGAGTAGAATGGCTAGATCATACAGTAGACATTGGTTTAATTTATAAGAAATTGCTAAAAATTTTTTCAATTAATTTTTACTCTTTTACATTTCTACCAGTTCCTACACACCTTTCCCAACTTTTTGCATGGTCATACTTTTAAATTTTATCCATTGAGCTTCTGGTTCAAGATGGCAGAGTAGAAGGACATTCACTCATCTCCTGCGAAAGCACCAAAATCGCAACTAGCTGTTGAACAACTATCAACAGGAGAATGCTGGAACTCACCAGAAAAGGATACCCCACATCCAAAGACAAAAAAGCATCCTCAATGAGATGGTATGAGGTTCACAATTATGATAAATTCAAATCCTATAACCAAGGGGTGGGCAGCCACAAACTAGAGAACAATACTACTGAAGAGGTTCACCCACTGTTGTGAAGGTTCTGAACCCTACACGAGGCTCTCCAGCTTGGATTACAAACTGGGAATCCCCAGGCAATCTGACCTTGAAGGCTAGCAGGATTTGATTATAGGACTTCCACAGGACTGGGGGAAACAGACTTCTCTCTTAAGGAGGGCACAAACAAAATCTTGTGCATGCCAAAACCTAGGGGGAAAGGAGAATGACCCCACAGGAGACTAAACCAGACCTACATGCTAGTTTTAGAGGGTGAATTGTGGAGGCATGGGTTGGCAGAGGCTCACCACAGGGATGGGAGCACTGGCAGCAGCAGTCCTGGAAGGTCCCCCTTGGTGTAAGTCCTCTTGGAGGTGATCATTAACCCTACTGTAGAGTCCATAGACCTCAGAGCTATTTCACCTCAGGCCAGACAACTAATAGGGAGGGAGGGCAACCCCACCCATCAGCAGATAATTGGGTTAAAGCTTTACTGAGCAAGATCCTGCCCAGCAGAGCAAGACCCAATTTTTCCCACTCTGTCTCTCCCATCAGAGGAAGCTTACACAAGCCTCTTTCTTAGCCTCATCCACCAGAAGGCAGACAGAAGAAGCCAAGAAGAATCACAGTCCCATAGCAGCTAAAGCAAAAACCACATCGCAGAAAGTTAATTAGGATGATAAAAAAATAAAAAGTTACATCCTAGTTGAAGGGATGATAGAAACCCCCAGAAAAACAAATAAATGAAGTGAAGACATGCAACCTTTCAGGAAAAGAATTCGGAATAATGATAGTAAGGATGATCCAGGATCTCAGAACAGAATGGAGAAGATGCAAGAAAGGCTTACCAAAGACCTAGAGGAAGTAAAGAACAAAGATGAACAATACACCAGAAGGAATCAATAGCAGAATAACTGAGGCAGAAGGACAGATAAGTGACCTGGAGGACAGAATGGTGGAAATCACTGCTGTAGAACAGAATATATTTTTAAAAAAATGAAAAAAATGAAGACAGCCTAGGAGATCTCTGCTGCTGCCAAGTCGCTTCAGTCGTGTCTGATTCTGTGTGACCCCATAGATGGAAGCCCACCAGGCTCCCCCGTGTCTGAGATTTTCCAGGCAAGGACACTGGAGTGGGTTGCCATTTCCTTCTCCAGTGCATGAAACTGAAGAGTGAAAGTGAAGTCACTCAGTCACGTCCAACTCTTAGCGACCCCATGGATGCAGCCTACCAGGCTCTCCCATCCATGGGATTTTCAAGGCAAGGGTACTGGAGTGGGGTGCCATTGCCTTCTCCATAGGAGATCTCTGTGACAACATTAAACACACCAATATTTTGCATTATAAGGATCCCAGAAACAGAAGAGAGAAAGGATCTGAGAAAATATTTGAAGAGATAATAGCTGAAAACTTCCCTGACATGGGAAAGTAAATAGTCAGCCAAGACCAGGAAGCACAGAGAGTCCCAGGAAGGCTAAACTCAAGGAGGAATACACCAAGATACATAGTAATCAAGCTGACAAAAATTAAAGACAGAGATGAAATATTAAAAGCATCAAGGGAAAAATGATAATATACAAGCGATCTCCCATCAGGCTATTGGTTAATTTCTAAACAGAAACTCTATAAGCCAGAAGGGTATGGCATGACATATTTAAGTGATGAAAGGAAAGAACCTACCACCAAGAGTACTCTACTCAGCAGGATTCTCATTCAGATTTGTTTTTTAAAATTAATTTATTTTAATTGGAGGCTAATTATTTTACAATATTGTGGTGATTTTTGCCATACACCGACATGAATCAGCCATGGGTGTACACGTGTTCCCCCATCCCAAAGCCCCCTCCCACCTCCCTCCCCATCCCATCCCTCAGGGACATCCCAGTGCACCAGCTTTGAGTGACCTGTTTCATGCATTGAACCTGGACTGATCATCTATTTCACATATGGTAATATACTTATTTTAATGCTATTCTTTCAAATCATCCCACCCTTACCTTCTCCTATAGAGGCAAAAAGTCTGTTCTTTATGTCTCTTTTGCTGTCTTGCATATAGGGTTGTCATTACCATCTTTCAAAATTCCATATATATATGCATTAATATACTATATTGGTGTTTTTCTTTCTGACTTACTTCACTCTGTATAATAGGCTCCAGTTTCTTCCACCTCTTTAGAACTGACTCAAATGTGTTCTTTTTAATAGCTAAGTAATATTTCACTGTGTATATGTACCACAACTTTTTTATTGATTCATCTGCCAATAGACATCTAGGTTGCTTCCATGTCCTGGCTATTATAAACAGTGCTGTGATGAACACTGGGGTACTCATGTCTCTTTCAATTCTGGTTTCCTCGGTGAGTATGCCCAGCAGTGGGATTGCTGGGTCGTATAGCAGTTCTGCTTCCAGTTTTTAAAGGAATCTCCACTCTGTTCTCCATAGTGGCTGTACTAGTTTGCATTCCCACCAACAGTGTAAGCAGGCTCCCTTTTCTCCACACCCTCTCCAGCATTTATTGTTGTAGACTTTTTGATAGCAGCTATTCTGACCAGCATGAGATGGTACCTCATTGTGGTTTGGATTTGCATTTCTCTGATAATGAGTGATGTTGAGCTATCTCTTCATGTGTTTGTTAGCCATCATTGTGTCTTCTTTAGAGAAATGTCTATTTAGTTCTTTGGCCCATTTTTTGATTGGGTCGTTTATTTTTCTGCTATTGAGCTGCATGAACTGCTTGTATATTTTGGTGATTAATTCTTTGTCAGTTGTTTTGTTTGCTATGATTTTCTCCCATTCTGAAGGCTGTCTTTCACCTTACTTATAGTTTCCTTCGTTGTGCAAAAGCTTTTAAATTTAATTAGGTCCCATTTGTTTATTGTTGCTTTTATTTCCATTACTCTGGGAGGTGAGTCATAGAGGATCTTGCTATGATTTATGTCAGGAAGTGTTATGCCTATGTTTTCCTCTAGGAGTTTTATAGTTTCTGGTCTTACATGTAGATCTTTAATCCATTTTGAACTTATTTTTGCGTATGATGTTAGAAAGTGTTCTAGTTTCATTCTTTTACAGGTGGTTGACCAGTTTTCCAGCACTACTTGTTAAAGAGATTGTCTTTTCTCCATTGTATATTTTTGTCTCCTTTTTCAAAGATAAGGTGTCCAGAGGTGTGTGGATTTATCTCTGGGCTTTCTATTTAGTTCCATTGATCTATATTTCTGTCTTTGTACCAGTACCATACTGTCTTGATGACTGTAACTTTGTAGTATTGAAGTCAGGCAGCTTGATTCCTCCAGTTCCATTCTTTTTTCTCAAGACTGCTTTGGCTATTCTAGTTTTTTTTTGTGTTTCCATACAAATTGTGAAATTATTTGTTCTAGTTCTGTGAAAAATACCATTGGTAACTTGATAGGGATTGCATTGAATCCATAGATTGCTTTGGGTAGTATACTCATTTTCACTATATTGATTTTTCCAATCCATCTATTTGCATCCTCTTTGATTTCTTTCATCAGTGTTTTATAGTATTCTATATATAGGTTTTTTGTTTCTTTAGGTAAACTTATTCCTAAGTATTTTATTCTTTTCATTGCAATGGTGAATGGAATTGTTTCCTTAGTTTCTCTTTCTGTTTTCTCATTGTTAATGTATAGGAATGTAAGGATTTCTGTGTATTAATTTTATATCCTGCAACTTTATGATATTCATTGATTAGCTCTAGTAATTTTCTGGTGGTGTCTTTAAGGTTTCCTATGTAGAGGATCATGTCATCTGCAAACAGTGAGAGTTTACTTCTTCTTTTCCAATCTGGATTCCTTTTATTTCTTTTTCTTCCCTGATTGCTGTGGCTAAAACTTCCAAAACTATGTTGAATGGTAGTTTGAATAGGTGAAGGTGGGCACCCTTGTGTTCCTGACTTTAGAGGAAATGTTTTCAATTTTTTGCCATTGAGGATAATGTTTGCTGTGGTTTTATCACAAATGGCTTTTATTATGTTGAGGTATGTCGGGAGAAATATCAGTAACCTCAGATACGCAGATCACACCATCCTTATGGCAGAAAGTGAAGAGGACCTAAAAAGCCTCTTGATGAAAGTGAAAGAGGAGAGTGAAAAATTAGGCTTAAAGCTCAACATTCAGAAAATGAAGATCATGGCATCTGGTCCCATCACTTCATGGGAAATAGATGGAGAAACAGTGGAAACAGTGTCAGACTTTATTTTGAGGGGCTCCAAAATCACTGCGGATGGTTACTGCAGCCATGAAATTAAAAGACACTTACTCCTTGGAAGAAAAGTTATGACCAACTTAGATAGCATTGCAGAGACATTACTTTACCAACAAAGGTCCGTCTAATCAAGGCTATGGTTTTTCCAGTGGTCATATATGGATGTGAGAGTTGGACTACAAAGAAAGCTGAGGGCTGAAGAATCGATGCTTTTGAACTGTGGTGTTGGAGAAGACTCTTGAGAGTCCCTTGGGCTGCAAGGAGATCCAACCAGTCCATTCTGAAGGAGATCAGTACTGGGTGTTCTTTGGAAGGAATGGCTAAAGCTGAAACTCCAGTACTTTGGCCACCTCATGCGAAGAGCTGACTCATTGGAAAAGACTCTGATACTGGGAGGGATTGGGGGCAGGAGGAGAAGGGGACAACAGAGGATGAGATGGCTGGATGGCATCACCGACTCGATGGACATGAGTTTGGGTGAACTCCGGGAGTTGGTGATGGACAGGGAGGCCTGGCGTGTGTGCTGCAATTCATGGGGTCACAAAGAGCTGGACATGACTAAGCGACTGAACTGAACTGAACTGATGCCTCAACATGCCTGCTTTCTATGCCTGTTTTCTGGAGAGTTTTTTTTTTTTTTATCATAAATGAGTATTGAATTTTGTTGGAGGCTTTCTCTGCACCTATTGAGATAATCTGCTCTGATTTTTATGATTTCTTTCCTTCTGCCAACTTTGGGGTTCTTCATTTCTTCTTTTTCTAGTTGTTTTTGGTGTAAAGTTAGTTTATTTATTTGATGCTTCTCTTGTTTCTTGAGGTAAGATTGTATCGCTATGAACCTTTCTGTTATCACTGGTTTTTACTGAATCCCATCGATTTTGGGTTGTCTGTTTTCATTTTCATTTGCTTCTATGCATATTTTCATTTCTGCTTTGATTTCTTCTGTGATATTGGTTATTATTGGTTATTATATTATTCAGAAGCATGTTGTTTAGCCTCCGTATGTTTGTAATAGTTTTTTTCCCCCGTTTTTGACATCTAATTTTACTGCACTGTGGTCAGAAAAGATGCTTGAAATGATTTCAATTTTTTTGAATTTACTAAGGCTAGATTTATGACCCAGGATGTGATCTATCCTAGAGAATGTTCTGTGTTTCATTTGCTTCTATGCATATTTTCATTTCTGCTTTGATTTCTTCTGTGATATTGGTTATTATTGGTTATTATATTATTCAGAAGCATGTTGTTTAGCCTCCGTATGTTTGTAATAGTTTTTTTCCCCCGTTTTTGACATCTAATTTTACTGCACTGTGGTCAGAAAAGATGCTTGAAATGATTTCAATTTTTTTGAATTTACTAAGGCTAGATTTATGACCCAGGATGTGATCTATCCTAGAGAATGTTCTGTGTGCAATTGAGAAAAAGGTGAAATTCATTGTTTTGGGGTGAAATGTCCTATAGATATCAATTAGGTCTAACTGGCCCATTGTATTATTTAAAGCTTGTGTTTCCTTGCTAATTTTCTGTTTGATTGATCTATCCATAGGTGTGAGTGGAGTATTAAAGTCTCCCACTATTATTGTGTTACTGTTAATTTCCCTGTTTATACTTGTTAGCATTTGCCTTATGTATTGAGGTGTTCCTATGTTGGGTGCATATATATTTATACTTGTTATATCATCTTCTTGGATTGATCCTTTGATCATTATGTAGTGTCCTTCTTTGTCTCTTTTCACGGTCTTTGTTTCAAAGTCTAGTTTGTCTGAGATGAGTATTGCTATTCCTGCTTACTTTTGGTTTCCATTTGCATAAAATATCTTTTTCCAGAACTTCACTTTCAGTCTGTATGTGTCCCTTGTTTTGAGGTGGATCTCTTATAGACAGCATATATAGGGGTCTTGTTTTTTTATCCATTCAGCCGGTCTTTGTCTTTTGGTTGAGACATTCAACCCATTTACATTTAAGGTAATTATTGATAAGTATGATCCCGTTGCCATTTACATTGTTGTTTTGGGTTAGAGTTTACATCCTTTCTGTTTCCTGTCTAGAGGAGATCCTTTAGCATTTATTGAAGAGCTGGTTTGGTGGTGCTGAATTCTCTCAGGTTTTGCTTGTCTGTAAAGCTTTTGATTTCTCCTTCATATCTGAATGAGATCCTTGCTGAGTACAGTAATCTTGGTTGTTGGTTTTTCTCTTTCATCACTTTAAGTATGTCCTGCCATTCCCTGCTGGCCTGAAGAGTTTCTATTAAAAGATCAGCTGTTACCCTTATGAGGATCTGCTTGTGTGTCATTTGTTGCTTTTCCCTTGCTGTTATTAATATTTGCTCTTTGTGTTTGATCTTTGTTAGTTTGATTAATATGTGTCTTGGGGTGTTTTGCTTTGAATTTATCCTATTTGGGACTCTCTGGGTTTCTTGGACTTGGGTGGCTATTTCCTTTCCCATTTTAGGAAAGTTTTGAACCATTATCTTCTCAAGTATATTCTCATTCCCTTTCTTTTTGTCATCTTCTTTTGGAACACCTATGATTCGAATGTTGGGGTATTTAACATTGTCCCAGAGGTCTCTGAGGTTGTCCTCATTTTTTTTAATTCTTTTTTTCTTTTTTCTTCTCTGCTTCACTTATTTCTACCATTCTATCTTCCACTTCATTTATCTTCTCTTCTGCCTCAGTGATTCTACTGTTGGTTCCCTCCAGAGTGCTTTTGGATCTCAGTTATTACATTATTCATTATTGATTGACTTATCTTTATTTTTTCTAGGTCCTTGTTAAACATTTCTTGCATCTTCTCAATCCTTGTCTCTAGTCTATTTATCTGTAACTCCATTTTGTTTTCAAGATTTTGGATCATCTTTACTATCATTATTCTGAATTCTTTTTCAGGTAGACTCCCTATCTCCTCTTCTTCTGTTTGGTTTGGTGGATATTTATCAAGTTCCTTTACCTGCTGAATATTTCTTGCCTTTTCATTTTGTTCAGATTGCTGTGTTTGGGGAACCCTTTCTGTAGGCTGGATGTTCATCAGTTCAGTTCAATTGCTTAGTCGTGTCTGACTCTTTGCAGCTCCATCAACCACAGCACACCTGGCCTCCCTGTCCATCACAAACTCCTGGAGTTTACTCAAACTCATGTCCATTCAGTCAGTGATGCCATCCCACCATCTCATCTTCTGTCATCCCCTTTTCCTCCTGCCTTCAATCTTTCCCAGCATTAGGGTCTTTTCCAATGGGTCAGTTCTTCGCATCAGGTGGCCAAAGTACTGGCGTTTCATCTTCAGCATCAGTCCTTCCAATGAATGTTCAAGACTTATTTCCTTTGGGATGAACTGGCTGGATCTGCTTGCAGTCTAGGGGACTCTCAAGAGTCTTCTCCCACACCATAGTTCAAAAGCATCAGTTCTTCAGTGCTCAGTTTTCTTTATAGTCCAACTCATCCATACATGACTATTGGAAAAACCATAGCTTTGACCAGATAGACCTTTGTTGGCAAAGTAATGTCTCTGCTTTTTAATATTCTTTCTAGGTTTGTCATAACTTTTCTTCCAAGGAGCAAGTGTCTTTTAATTTCCTGGGCTGCCGTCAACATCTGCTGTGGTTCCTCTTTATTGTAGAGTCTGTTCCCTGTGGCTGGGGTTGGAGTAGAGTCTTGTCAAGGTTTCCTAGTTGGGGGAACTTGTGTCTATGTTCTGGTAGGTGGAGCTGGGTCTCTTCTCTCTGGAGTGCAATGAAGTGTCCAGTATTTTGTTTCATTTTTTCTATCTAGTATTCAGTGTCTCATTTCATTTAGTTTATGTTTTCCAGTTTCTCCATCTCTTCTTTTTTTATGTGTATATTCTTTCTCAAGTCTTTATGAAACATAGTAGAAAAGCTTTTGTATACATACATATATAAATAGTATGTATATTATATATGGTTTAGAAAACATGAATTTTTGCCTAACTAAAAAATTTATGATATTTTGATTCTATTTGTTTGATTTAGTATGAATAGAATGCTAGATTTCTAATTTAAAGAAAATAACAAGCAACAAAGGTTTACTGTATAGCACAGGAAACTATAGTCAATATCTTGTAATAACTTAAAATGGAAAATAATTTGACAAATAATATATGTGTATATGTATAACTGAATAATCTTGCTATGCACCTGAAGCATTGTAAGTCAACTATACTCCAAGAAAAAAATATATATATATATTACAAAAACCGAAAAAACCCAAAATTATCCATTGTAATAGATACGATTTTAATTTTGTTCTTCACTTAGTGACAAATGCTGGTGAGCTCCTTTTCATGTGCTTATTTACTATGCATTTATCATTTTGGCAAAGTATGTGCAAATATTTTGCCCATTCTTATTATTATTGAATGATATTTTTAAAGTGTACATATATTCTGCATTGAAGTCCTTTATCAGACATATACGTTGCAGATACTTTTTTCTCCATCTGTGATTTGTCTTTTCATTCTCATAATAGTATTTTTTAAAGAGCAGAGTACACTAATTTTGGTGAACTCCAGTTTATTATTTTGTTCTTAAATGGATCTTTGCTTATGTGCCATGTAATAAATTTTTGCCTAGCACAAGGTCACAAAAATGTTCTATTTTTTTCTTATATGTCTTATTGTTTCAGATTTTACATTTAGGTCTATAATAGATTTTGAGGTAATTATTGTGTATGATGCAAGGATCCAACATTATTTTTTTGCATATTAGTATCCAGTTATTTTACCACCATTTGCTGTAAGATTGCTTTCTCCACTGTATTGCTTTTATACTTTTGAGAGCTGATTCATTGGAAAAGATCCTGATGCTGAGAAAGACTGGATGGCATCACTGACTCAATGGACATGAATTAGAACAAACTCTGAGAGGCAGTGAAGGACAGGGAAGCTTGGCATGCTGCAGTCCATGGGGTCACAAAGAGTCGGACATGACCTAATGGCTGAACAACAACAAAAGACTATTTACATTTAATGTGATTGTTCATGTGGTTAGGATTGAGTTTATCATCTTGTTACATTTTTTTTCTTATTTATTCCATCTGTTGTTATTTAAATGGTTGTTTTAGGGTTTATAGTATATATTTTTAGCTTACCACAGTCTACCTACAAGTGACATTATAACATTCACATATAAGAATTTTGTTGTATTATAGTTTCATTTCTTCCTTCACAGACTATATGCTAGTATTGTCATATATTTTACTTATATGCGTATTATAAATCCCACTGTATATTGTTATTTTTTTTACATAAACCAGCTTTTAAAAATATTTAAATAATAAGAAAGCAATCATACATACCTATGTAGTTATCACTTCTGGGACTCTTCATTCCTTTGTGTGGATTTTGCATTTCCATATAGCGTCATTTTGCTTCTGCCTGAAGGACTTCCTTTAGCATTTCTTGTAGTACAGTCCAGTTGGTACTAAGTTATTTCAGCATTTCTTTGTCTGATAAAGTATTTCTCATTGGGTTTGGAAAGGTATTTATAGTGGATATAGAATTCTACACTGACAGTTTTTGCTTCTTTCAGTACTTTAGGAATAAGTGTCACTCTCTCCTCACCTGCATTGTTTACATGGTCAATCTGCTGTCATCTTTTTCTTTGTTTCTCTCTATATGATATCTTCCCCCCCCTCTGGTTACTTTTTTCTCTTTATTAATGATTTTGTGCTTTTATTATCATGTACCTTGGTTTAGTTTTCTTCATTATTTGTGCTTGGGTTTTATTGATCTTTCTGGATCTATGAGTCTATAAATTTCATCAAATTTGAAAAGTTTTTAATAATTTTTCTGTCCTCCTTCAGGTGCTCTGTTTACACGTATACAGTTGGCCTCCATATCTTCAGGTTCTGTGGCTATGGATTCAACCAACCATGGATTGAAAATAGTATTCAGCTGAGGTTGGCTGAACCCATAGATGATGAATCTGTGGAAGCGGAGGGTTAACTAGAAGGGAACCAAGCATCCTCTGGTGGTCCTGGAACTAATCCCCTGAAGATACTAAAGGGTGATTCTATTAGGCTCCTTAAAGTTGTCACACAGCTTACTGGTGCTTTTAAACATTTTTTTCCTCTTTCTGTTTTATTTTAGATAATAAGCATTGCTGTACCTTCAAGTTTACTTTTTATTCTGCAGTGTCTAATCTGTCATTAATCTTCTCTGTTGCATTTTATGTCTTAGACATTGTAGTTTTCATTTCTAGAAGTTTAGTTTGGGTCTTTTAAAAATGTTACCATATCATCCATGTCTTGTCTCAACTTTTGGGGTCTATGGAGTATAGTTACAGTTATCATAGCTATTTGATGTTTTTATCAGCTTTTTCTGTCATTTCAGGGTCTATTTAGATTGACCAATTTTTCTCCTCTTTATTGATTATCTTTTCCTGCTGCTTTCTGTGTTAATCAGATTAGATGCCAGATGTGAATTTTACCTTGCTCTTTGCAAGATATATAAGTACTTCCACAAATATTGTAAAGCTTTGTTTGAGGATGAAGCTAAGTTACTTAGAAAAAGATTGATTCTTTCAGGTCTTACTCTCAAGATTTGTTAGGTGTGATAGGAGTAGTATTTTTTCTAGGGCTAATCAGTCTCCATTACAGGGCCCCATGAATTGTTAGGTTTTCTAACCTGACGGGTAAGATCAGGTACTCTTCTCAGCCCTCTGTGAACTCAGGGACTGTTCTCACTCTTCCTTTTAGACAATTTCTCTTTCATCTCTGGTACTTTCCTTATACATGTGCAACTGATCAGTTCTCTGCCTTATTCCCAAGACAGACACTGCACAGATGTCTGGAGATTTCTTTCCAACTTTGTCCTGTCTGTTCTTCTGTCCTGTGAACACTAGCTGCTTTTGTCTCCCCAGCTACTCAACCCTGTCTCCTCCACTCCAAGAGCCCAACTATTCCTTCTTGTTTCCTTCTCCCTGTGCCTGGACAGTTCTCAAGGCAGCAAGCTAGGGCAATCATAGAGCTCACCTTGACTGTTTTCTGTCTTACCTGGTACATTACCATTATCGCCTGAGGTCCACTCTCTTGAAAACTATTGTTTCCTACTTTTTCTGTTTTTCTTTTCTGTTGTGTCAGATGGGAGGTTAAATCTGTTCCATTACTGCATCTGGCTGGAAGCAGAAGTGTCCATTACCTTCTTATTCTGTTATTCTTCTTTTAAAACTCACCGTAGTAGCAATCTTTCTCCGTAAAACCCAACAGCTTGACAAAGCGTATTCCATAACCCTTTGATTACTTTGCTTCTCAAAGCAAAGCATTGCTTGCTTCTCAAAGCAGGTTCTTCTCAAAGAACTGATTGGTTGCACACATATAAGGAGACTACCAGAGATGAAAGAGAAATTGCCTAAAAGGAAGAGTGAGAACGGTACCTGAGTTCACAGAGGGCTGAGGAGAGTACCTGACCCTACCTGATGATCTGAGGTGTTCTCAGATCATCCCCATTTTCTAGATATGGGAACCAAGCCTCAGAGAGGTTAAGGGACTTGTCCAAAGACACGTGGTCTATAAATGAGTAAGCCTATGTCCCCACTACACTGTGTTGCCCTTGTAGTTCCCAGGAGGGTCAATAGAGCCACATGAAGTAAGGCTTGACTAAGTTATATATTTTTTAAAGTGTTTGGTGGGAGAGATAAATAGATGGACTCAGAATAATATTTTCCAGATCACAGAGCTAATGAACCCGGTACTTAGAGAGCATTAAGGGTCTCAGTGAGTCATCTTCTAACTGCACTTAACCTTGACTCACTTCCAAGGAAGGGAGTATGTCTTCTAGTGAGATAGGAGAATTGGGCTTTTTAAAAGAGCTGTAGAATTGGGGGTCTAAACCCTCTAGAGAAAGAGAACGTTACTGACTGCTCAGTAGCAGGGTGTGTGTGGGTGAAGGGGAGGCAGGAGCACCAGATGGCCAAGCGTAGACTTGTGAAAGCTGTGGGTTGAGGGTGCTGAAGTGGGGGTTATAGGTGCAGCTGGCTCCCTATCCCTTTCCACCCATCTCCTGGCTTGTATGATTCTCCCTGCTTCTCCCTTGTTCTGAGTGAAAAAGGTAGGGAATAAAATAATGAAACCATGAGTAGGTGAGGTGTTAGGGAGACAGCTTGCTAGGGTGGGCAGCACAAATGCCTGGAGGGTGGGGAGGGAGGTAATAGGAGTGAATGTGCATATCTGAGCTCTGAGAAACTGGGTGATGGGGGTCAGCCTGGGTGTGCAGAGTTGCAGGTGGGGACACTGGATGGTGATATCCCAGGGAAAAATGCTCCTTGGGAAGAAGGCTATATAAGCTTTTCTGGTCATAGGGGAGACTTTGGAACATTCTCATGTTGTTACTTTAAAGTGAGGTTCTTCTTAGAATCTTTTAAAGTACGGAATGGAGTGGAATGTGATAGTTTTCATTTATTCAGTGCCTATTATATGCTCAGAACCCGTTTCACATGCATCATCCCATTTCATATCACGTTATACTAGCTGCTATTATTTATTCCATTTCACAGGTACAGAATTTGAGGGTCAAGCAGGTGGTGGCCCACTCAAGCATCCTATGCTCTGTTTTTCTTTTAATGTAAGAGATGTAGGAGCTGGAGCCTCATTGAATTGCACTCATGTTGCTGGGTGGAGTGGGGGGTGTCTGTCCTCAGCTTGGCAGATTTGGAGAGGGATGAGAGAAGAGAACAAGGTATTGAAGACTGACATCAAACACAATATTGGATACTATATCTTATGCATTATGCTTGTTTTGACTATGCAATAGCAACTCCCCTTCCCCATGGGAAGCTGGAGCTTTGATTTGCATGTGAACATTCCCAATTTATTTATTTACTTTTAATTTTAAAATTGGAGTATAATTCCTTTACAGTGTTGTTAGTTTCTGCTGTTACAACAACATGAATCAGCTATATGTATAAATATATCCCCTCCTTCTTAAGCTTCCCTCCCATTTCTGCCCCTGCCCCCCCCACCATCCCTCTAGGTCATCACGGCACTCCAAGATGAGCTCCCTGTGCTATACAGCAGCTTCCCACTAGCTAACTATTTTGCACATGGTGGTGTATACATGTCAGCGCTCCTCTCTCGGTTCTTCCCAACCTCTCCTTCCCCACACTTTGTCCACAGATCTATTCTCTGCATCCCTGTCTCTAGATTCCATATATAAGCATTAATACATGATATTTGGTTTTCTTTCTGACTTACTTTATTCTGTACGACAGACTCTAGGTTCATCCATATCACTGCAAGTGATCCAACAGTGTTCCCTTTTGTGGCTGAGTAATATTCCACTGTGTGTGTGTGTGTGTGTGTGTGTGTGTGTGTGTGTGTATCACATCTTCTTTATCCATTCATCCGTTGATGGACATTTATGTTGCTTCCATGTCCTGGCTATTGTTATTTACAATAAAGATGTATGGATGTGAGAGTTGGACTGTGAAGAAGGTTGAGTGCCGAAGAATTGATGCTTTTGAACTGTGGTGTTGGAGAAGACTCTTGAGAGTCCCTTGAACTACAAGGAGATCCAACCAATCCATTCTGAAGGAGATCAGCCCTGGGAGTTCTTTGGAAGGAATGATGCTGAAGCTGAATCTCCAGTACTTTGGCCACCTCATGCGAAGAGCTGACTCATTGGAAAAGACTCTGATGCTGGGAGGGATTGGGGGTAGGAGGAGAAGGAGACAACAGAGGATGAAATGGCTGGATGGCATCACTGACTCGATGGATGTGAATCTGAATGAACTCTGGGAGTTGGTGATGTACAGGGAGGCCTGGCGCTGTGATTCATGGGGTCACAAAAAGTCAGACACGACTCTGGACTGAACTGAAGATAAACACTGGGGTACATGTGTCTTTTTTTTTTCAAATCTTTATTGAACTTGTTACAATATTGCTGCTGTTGTCTGTGTTTTGGTATTTTGGCCATTTGGCATGTGGGCTCCTAGTTCCTGAACCATGAATCGAACTTGCACCCCCTCCATTGGAAGGCAAGTCTTAACCTCTGGATGCCAAGGAAGTCTCACGTGTGTCATTTTGAATTGTGGTTTTCTCAGGGTATATGCCCAGTAGTGGGACTGCTGAGTCATATGGTAGTTTTTTAGGGAACCTCGATACTGTTCTCCATAGTGGTATCAATTTACATTTCCAACAGTGCAAGAGGGATTCCTTTTCTCCCATCCTCTCCAGCATTTATTTTTTGTAGATTTTTTGGGTGATGGCTGTTCTGATCAATGTGAAGTGATACCTCATTGTGGTTTTGATTTTGATTTGCATTTCTCTAATAATGAACAATGTTGAGCATCTTTTCATGTGTTTGTTGGCCATTTATATGTCTTCCTTGGATAAATATGTCTTCCGCCTGTTAAAAAAATTATATATCTGGTTATGCTGGGTCTTTGTTGAGGCATACAGGATCTTTAGTTGCATCATGTGGGATCTAGTTCTCTGACCAGGGATCAAACCCAAGCCCTTTGCACTGGGGGCTTGGAGTCTTACCCACTACCAGGGAAGTCCCTGTCCATTAAAAAAAAATTTAGCTACATGAGCTGCTTGTATATTTTGGCGATTAATCTTTTGTCAATTGCTTTGTTTGCAAATATTTTCTCTAATATAATGTCCTTCTTTATGTCTTATGACCTTTTCAAAAAATTTAAAGTCTATTTTCTCTGATATTAATATAGCTACTCTTACTTTCTTTTGGTTATTTGCATGGGATATCTTTACCAATCCTTTCACTTTCTATCTATTTTGGTCTTTGGCTGTAAAGTAGCTTACAGATGGCCTAGAGTTGGCACATGTGTTTTGATCCATTTTGCTAGTCTTTGTCTTTTGCTTGGAGAGTTTAGTCCATTTGCATTTGAAGTAATTATTTAGAAGAAGGGATTACTTGTGTCATTGTGCTATTTATTTTCTATATGTGTTATCCCCTTTTAACCCCTCGTTTCCTGCATTACTGTCTTCTTTTGTGTTTAGATGATTTTTGCAGTAAAATGTTTAAATTCCTTTCTAATTTTCTTTCTTTTTCTTTTTGGTATCAGTTCAGTTCAGTTTAGTCGCTCAGTTGTGTCTGACTCTTTGTGACTCCATGAACAGCAGCATGCCAGGCCTCCCTGTCCATCACCAACTACTGGAATTCAACCAAACCCATGTCTGTTGAGTTGGTGATGCCATCCAACCATCTCATCCTCTGTCATCCCCTTCTCCTCCTGCCCTCAGTCTTTCCCAGCATCAGGATCTTTTCAAATGAGTCAAGTCTTCGCATTAGGTGGCCAAAGTATTGGAGTTTCAGCTTCAACCTCATTCCTTCCAGTGAACACCCAGGACTGATCTCCTTTAGGATGGACTGGTTGGATTTCCCTGCAGTCCAAAGGACTCTCAAGAGTCTTCTCTAACCCCACATTTCAAAAGCATCAATTCTTCTGCACTCAACTTTCTTTATAGTCCAGCTCTCACATCCATACATGACTACTGGAAAAACCGTAGCTTTGACTAGATGAACTTTTGCTGGCAAAGTAATGTCTCTGCTTTTTAATATGCTATCTAGTTGGTCATTACTTTCCTTCCAAGGAGTAAGTGTTTTTTAATTTCATGGCTGAAATCACCATTTGCAGTGATTTTGGAGCCCCCCAAAATAAAGTCTGACACTATTTCCTCTGTTTCCCCATCTATATGCCATAAGGTGATGAGCTCAGATGCCATGATCTTAGTTTTCTGAATGTTGAGCTTTAAGCTAACTTTTTCACTCTCCTCTTTCACTTTCATCAAGAGGCTCTTTAGTTCTTCTTCACTTTCTACCGTAAGGGTGATGTCATCTGCATATCTGAGGTTACTGATATTTCTCCCGACAGTCTTGATTCCAACTTGTGCTTCATCCAACCCAGCATTTCTCATGATGTACTCTGCATAGAAGTTAAATAAACAGGGTGACAATATACAGCCTTGATGTACTCCTTTTCCTTTTTGGAACTGGTTCTAACTGTTGCTTCCTGACCTGAGTACAGGTTTCTCAAGAGGCAGGTTCCTATGCAATATTACTCATTACAGCATCAGACCTTGCTTCTATCGCCAGTCACATCTACAACTGGGTGTTGTTTTTACTTTGGCTCCATCCCTTTATTCTTTCTGGAGTTATTTCTCCACTGATCTCCAGTAGCATATTGGGTACCTACCAACCTGGGGAGTTCCTCTTTCAGTGTCCTATCTTTTTGCCTTTCATACTGTATATGGGGTTCTCAAGGCAAGAATACTGAAGTGGTTTGCCATTCCCTTCTCCAGTGGACTGCATTTTGTCAGACCTCTCCACCATGACCCGGCCATCTTGGGTGGCCCCACACGGCATGGCTTAGTTTCATTGAATTAGACAAGGCTGTGGTCCTAGTGTGATGAGATTGACTAGTTTTCTGTGAATGTGGTTTCAGTCTGTCTGCCCTCTGATGCCCTCTCTCAGCTCCTACCATCTTACTTTTTTTTTTTTTACCTTGGACATGGGGCATGTCTTCACAGCTGCTCCAGGAAAGTGCAGCCACTGCTCTTGACCTTGGACATGGGGTAGCTCCTCTCTGCCACTCCTGCATCCCGCAGCCACTTCTCTTGCACTGTTCTATAGCTATTTTCTTTGTGAGTACTATGGGAATTACATTTAAAACCCTAAAATTATAACACATTAATTGGAATTTATACCAATTTATCCTCAGTAACATATAAAAAACTTCTCCTTTAGTATTAATAGATTTGTCCTCAGCCTGTCTCTTATACACATCTATCTTTCTCCGTAAAACCCAACTTTCATACTGTATATGGGGTTCTCAAGGCAAGAATACTGAAGTGGTTTGCCATTCCCTTCTCCAGTGGACTGCATTTTGTCAGACCTCTCCACCATGACCCGGCCATCTTGGGTGGCCCCACACGGCATGGCTTAGTTTCATTGAATTAGACAAGGCTGTGGTCCTAGTGTGATGAGATTGACTAGTTTTCTGTGAATGTGGTTTCAGTCTGTCTGCCCTCTGATGCCCTCTCTCAGCTCCTACCATCTTACTTTTTTTTTTTTTACCTTGGACATGGGGCATGTCTTCACAGCTGCTCCAGGAAAGTGCAGCCACTGCTCTTGACCTTGGACATGGGGTAGCTCCTCTCTGCCACTCCTGCATCCCGCAGCCACTTCTCTTGCACTGTTCTATAGCTATTTTCTTTGTGAGTACTATGGGAATTACATTTAAAACCCTAAAATTATAACACATTAATTGGAATTTATACCAATTTATCCTCAGTAACATATAAAAAACTTCTCCTTTAGTATTAATAGATTTGTCCTCAGCCCTTTTAGTTGTTGATTTTACAAAATTACATCATTATACATTATATGCCCCAAAACATAAACTTATAATTCTTTTGAGTACATTACACTCTTAAATTATGTAGAAATTCAATGTGGAGTTACAAAAACATTACAATTCTAGCTTTTAGATTTATAACTTTTAAAAGTGTACTAGTCTTAAATCATATAAAAAAGAAAATGTAGAGTTGCAAACTGTTGTTACAATAATAGCTCTTGTAGTTGCCCATGTCTTTTCCTTTATTGATATGTTTATTTCTTCATATGGTTTTGTGTTATTTCTTATTGTTCTTTCCTTTCACCCTATAGGATTTTCTTGGAAATTTCTTGCAGGGAAGGCCTAGTGGCAGCAAATTCTTTCAGCTTTTGGTTATCTAAGGGTGTTTTAATTTCTCCACCATTTTCAAGGACAGTTTTGCTGGATGTACGATTCTTTGTTCACAGTTTTTTGTTTAGCACTTTGAACATATTGACAACAGTGTAACAGTGCAATTTATAGTCTTCTGGACTATAAATTTCTGATGAGAAATCTGCTTATAATTTTATTGACAGTTCCTTGTCTGTGCTGATTGCTTTTCTCTTGAAGCTTCCATGGTTCTGTTTTTTTATTTTTCTTAAAAAATTTTTAATGAAATGTTGTTGATTTACAGTGTTTCAGGTGTACAGCAAAGTGATACATACACGCATATATATATGTGTAAACATATATATAGTATTTTCAGATTCTTTCCATTATAGGTTTTTATAAGATATTGAATTAGTTCTTGTTGTTTATCTATTTAATATATAGTAGTGTGTACTTGTTAATCCCCAACTCCTAATTTATTCCTCCCCCCTCTCTATTTGCTTTTATCCATTCTGAAAGTGTGAAAGTTTGATTTTAATGTGTCTCAGCATGGGTCTCTTGGAGTTCATCTTACTTGAAGTTTGTTTTGGTCCTTGGATGTTTATCTTTCAGTGAATTTAGGAAGTTTTCAATCATTTGTTTATCCAGTACGTTCTCTGCCCCTTTAACTCTTTCTTGCCTCTCTGGGGCACCTTCCCCCTCCCTGCTATGTGCTGGTACACTTGATAGTGGCCCACAGTTTCCTCAGGCTCTGTTCACTTTTATTCAGTCAATTTTTTTCACTGTTACTCAGATTTGATAATGTGCATATTCTTATCTTTAGGGGCTTACCTGATGTCTCAGACAGTAAAGAATCCACCTGCAGTGTGGGAGCCCTGGATTCTATCCCTCAGTTGAGAGGATCCCCTGGAGAAGGAAATGGCAACCTACTCCAGTGTTCTTGCCTGGAGAATCCCCATGGATAGAGGAGCCTGGTGGGCTACAGTCCGTGGGGTTGCACAGTCAGACAAGACTGAGTGACTAAGCACAGTGCGCGCGCACACACACACGCACACACACACACACACACACACAATCTTATCTAAGTCTTTCTTTGAATCCCTGTAGTGAATTTTTCATTTCAGTTCGAAATGCTAATTTCACAATTTCTTGTTGGTTTCTTTTTTAAGTTTTCCATATTGATATTTCCATTTTGCTTATATGTTGTTTTCCTCTTGACTTTCTCCATATCTTCCTTTAATTCTTCAAACATTTTAAAGATAGCTGTTTAAAGTCTTTTTCTAGTATATCTATCATCAGATGTTTTGGGGGGACAATTTCTGTTGATACATCTATTTTTCTTGGAATAGGCCATATTGTTTGGTTTCTTTGTATGGCTTGTGATTTTTTACTCTTGAAAATTAGAAATTTTTAATCTAATAAAATGATAATTCTAGAAATCAGATTCTCCCTCTTTCTCAGGATTTGCTGGGTTTTGTTATTGTTTTCCTTCATTACTTCTTATTTTCATTGTTGTCAGCTCTTTCTGTGCAGACAATCAGCCTGAAGTGTGAATAAGATCTTCTCAGGTCTTTTATGAGCTCTTCCCTGAGCACAGCATTTATTTTCCAATTTTCTCTGTATACGCAGTTTTTTGACTGCCCTAGTCTTGAATGTCTGGCTCTCAAAAAGCGAAACAGAGAAAAATGCAAAGAGGGGCTGGCCTTTTAAATTCTCTGAAAGTCACTTCAGCCAGAGGAAGATGCACTTGCAACAAGATGGGGTGGAGGAGGAGAGAGGTATAATGGCTGCCTTCCATTTTGTCTGCATCTCTGGGATCAGAAGTAGATACCAGCAATCACAGCACAGATCCCCAGTATTGAGAGGACAGGGTCCTTTCTGCTCGCCTGACCTCAGCAAGCTATGTGCAGGTTTTTTGAAGAATCCATGGCATGGCTATATGCCATGGGGCTGGAGATGGAGATGCATAGCGGGTGCTATGCTAAGAGCTGAAACTGAAATCAACTGGAAGTTTACTGTCCAAGCCTTCTCCTGGAAATTGCAAGCCTTCACTTATCTCCAGAGTTCCAAAACAGTTAACATCAGACACATTCTTCTAGTGCAACTGTTGTCTATGTGGGAAGACAGATTCCTAGTTCTTTCTTATCTGCCATCTTCCAGAACTCTCCTTAAACAATTCTTACTATAATAGCAAGGTCAACTTTTTTTAAGGGAGGGGAAATCTTCTTTATATACATGCACCTACAACTGTGATACTATCCATTTTATAATTAAAATTCTAAGCTGCTAAAATCAACCTCCATACCCTTTCCTTAGTTTGCTTTCCCCGCTTGCCTGACCATTGTCATGAGTCTGCCTTGCCCAGGAGACTCAAACCTCCCCCACCCTGTAATAATCTTTTTAATGCGTCAGCTTGGCTAGGCTACCGTCCCCAGTTAGCCAGTCAGACATTAATCTAGATCTTTCCTGTGAAGATGTTTTATAGATGAGCTCCACAATTAGTTGACTTTAAATAAAGCAGATAATTTTATATAATCTGGGTGGGACTGAGTCCATCAGTTGAAAGAACTTTAAGGCTGTACAGGGTCAATACAACCTAGATGACTTTGCACATACACATGTGACTTCCCTGAGAGAACAATTCTGCCTTTGGAAATTACCTTCAGCCAGAGCCTGAGAGTTCCAACCTACCCACTCTGACAGCCTGCTCTGCGGATTTCAGAGTTGCTTAGTAACTCCCACAGTGGTGTAAACCAATTCCTTAAAATCAATCTTTCTAACATGTATCTTTCAATAGTTTGCTTCTCTGGTTAAACTGATACACAACTATATGTCCAGGATTTGCAAGAAGTAAGCGGCTCCTTCCTGTTTTCTTTTTGCAACAACAGCTTCTCCAAAGCCCCCACCAAAATAAGATTTATATTTCAAGCCCCCTCATTCCTTATCAACTCTTCTTTCATTGTAGCATGTTGCCTCAGCTCCTGAAAATTTCCTCTACACATCCTGGCATCTCTGGCCTTACTGTGTTTGACCT